>JBBHKE010002217.1:26949-294758 GCA_037447655.1 Zygnema cylindricum | reverse complement strand
GAGAGAGAGAGAGAGAGAGAGAGAGAGAGAGAGAGAGATTCCCACCTAAATAAACAAACAGTCAAAGTTGACACTTTCCTTTCTTTCGAGTTTCTTTAGGAAGGATAAATTGACATAAAACATAACAGAACACATGTCTTCGGTCCAATCCCATGACAACCATAGCACAAACTCACGGTCAAAAAATGCAATTGAACAATCTCCTAGTTTTTAAGTGATGTAAAGACCTCTTTAATCATGCTGTCTCTAAAAGATACAATCTCTTCATCGTACTTCTGAAAAAGAAAAATGCATCAGTTTTTTGTGGCAAATCACTACGCAATTTTAGTCATTTCAGAGACATTATAACAAAGTAACCTGGCGCCAAAACATAGACGTTTGTAGACAACTTGTTTTTGATGCCCATCAAAATTGCAAAATTGCAAAAAGTAATTTATAAAAAGACGACTATTTTCAGATGACAACAATGGGGACATTTTGTTACTCACTTTCTTCAAAATTCTGTAAGCTAGTCATTTTCCATGACTCAAAAAACTATTCTCACATAACAGCTTCAAATTTGAGTGTAAACATATTCAAAACAATTATTTCTCCAGACACCATAAATTTCAAAAAGAAACACAAAAACTCCAGTTTGGAATTTTTTAAGGATTAGCAGTTCAGATTGATCAACAACATTTATCCTATTGCTCCATAATGAAATGAATACCGAAAAATAACAACAACAATAAAAACAAAATAATTATAATAATGATAAATATAATTATAATAATCATAATACTTATCATAATAATCACAATAATAATCATAATAATCACCGTAATAATATTAATAATAATTTTAAGTAATAATAATAATAACAATAACAAGTGTAATAATATTTATCATAATAATCACAAACTCATAATAATCATCATAATAATATTAATAATAATTTAAGTAATAATAATAATAATAACATTAACAAATGTAATAAAAATAATGATAATGATGAACATAAGGATTCATATATGACAAAAATAACACTAATAACATTAAAATTTATAATAATAATAGTGTTAAAAGCTAGGATTGATATCGGAAACAGACAATTAGACCCTTCCTAAGTCTAGAAATGAGTTGGCGTACCTTCTCAGAAGCTCTCCTTGGTCAAGAAGGCCCTGTCCTATGTAAATAGGATAACTGCGATCGCCAAGATCGACTTCAACTATTTCCATAGCTCCAGCAGGAGACGTCTTCTCTAAGACAGAGGCAGCCATGGCTACCACAGGAGATGATTTCACAAGGCAGCGCCTGGAGACCTTACCAGCAGCAGCAGACTGGGACACAGAATGCTGTCTCGAGTGTGAAAGGAGATTGAAAGAGTTTGGCAAAAATGAAGTACGCTGGTTGGTCAGTTTGGATTCAACCAATCCAGTGGCAGAAGATGCTAGAGCTGCTGGAGAAAATGATGCTGTGGCAGCCATGGTGAAAAATCTGTGAGAGGGAGAGAGGGAGAGAGGGAGAGAGGGAGAGAGAGAGAGAGAAAGTGAGAGGTGAGGTAGTGAAGCGAAGTTCTACGTGACCAAGAGCATACAAAGTTACAAACTGCGTTGAAATCTTGAAACGTAGGGCAGCAGGAGATTCGTATTCGAGGTAAAGAAACCATGAAGTTTGTGGAAAAGGACGTCCAATCACAGCGCACGCCTAGCACCGACTTCACTATGCTGTACGGCTGGATGTCTTGATGGTGTACTTCTATACGAATGTACTTGTGCTTTGCATAATTGCAGGTTTTATGTAGAAACATAACGCCGTTAGCCCGTCACACGCTGGAAGTACATGGAACGCTATGAAATTAGTGAGTTTCTGGTCAGAATCGGTCCCTTTCCGGTCGTCCCCGTTTTCCAAAACTTTAACTTCATAAGACTGATGCCTTAAGGGACCGACAGCTCACATACAGCTATTAGTAGCATTACAGCCAGTTCTACAAGCTGTCAAATTGTTACGCGCAGATCAACATAAACTAGTGACGATTATGAATGGTCAGGAAAAACGCAGAAAATATTTAGTGTATATCAAAATCTGGAGAAAAAAAAATACTGAACCGTATGCTTGCGACGGAAATAGCATTAGCATGCACCGACCGTTAAGTTTCAAAAAAGTGACGTTGAATGCGCGGCCTTGAAGTCGCGAAAGTCCGAAACCAAATGCAGCGCAAGTTCCGGCGTCGTTAGCTTTTGCGACAGTAACTGGCAGCGACTTCGACAGCAAGTGATGTCGTTCAGTCGGCTTCATGCTTACTGCTGGGATTTTGGACATAGCACGCCAGCTACATATGCAGTGTTTTGTGAATGCGCCGCAGTTAGATAGAATCACATATCTGCGAAATTGTACTGTGGTTGCCTTTGAAATTTGCTCCGTAATGTAATTTGTAACTGAAATTATGGACTCCGTCCTTCAATTTTGAACACGTCCCAACTGGAGAGACGCCGATAAGTGCATGAGAAACTCTGGAGCGTTCAATTTTGGAGTGAATAGACGCTTCAGATCAGCTTACGTGAATTGAAACACGCGAATCGAAGGGGGGTGGATGATGGTTGTTCGGCAGAAAGCACAGTGTTTACATTTTTCGACAACAAATAGAAAAGACCATAAATATTTGATTTTAAAAATGTCTCTTTCCAAGATGTCCGACTCCCAAACAATAAAACACTGGTAAACAACAAACTTGTCAATATAAAGTATGTATAATGAATCATGTTAGCACCAAAAAGAATACATGGTAAACATCTATATGGTACATATCATAGGAGGTGGATTGACAGACGTCATAAAATCATACACAAAAGAAAGGATCAATGCATTGATGTGATAAATGAAATTGAATTTGGGATTAATTTGGGGCGACAATGTACAAATTATGGGAGACTTAAATTAATGAAGTAGATCCAGATGGGTACACAGATCCGACTAGGACCCACGCTCCTTCTCGTGAGGCATTACATACGGGAATGGCAGCTCGGGACGTAGCAACTTCGGAGGAAAAAAAATACCCTCACCGCAACCAGGCGAATCAGTTTGTCCCATTTGCTGCATGTATTTCCGGCTCTTTGGACAAGTCTATCGATGATTCTGTTCGTAAACATGCATCTAAGGAGTCCCTCCCTGTTTTCTTTTTAACGTCAACGTGTATCACTTGCTTCTCAACGAGCTCACGGTGCGACCCTTCTATGGAGAAGCACAGTGCATCCACAATCTTCGAGGGTGTGGACTTTAGTTTGTTAGGGTTGTGGGGCGTCATGTACTATAGGTTTTTTCCCTTTTTATTTAGTTTGCGCAGCTATTCTAGTAAAATTTGGCTTAGTCATTTATTTTATTTGCCTTATTCTCCTTTCGTTTTTGTAGTCTTCAAATGTTATTTTTTAACCCCTTTGTTTTATTTTTTTCTATCTCAATTTTTGAAGTAAATATAAAAAAAACACAGTAATACGACCAAAGAAAAAAAAATGAAAGTAAACAAAAACTAGATACATGGGGCGGCAAGACAAGGGACAAACATACAAAGGATATGGACAAAATACGTTAATTAACATACGGAGGGAACCGACAATTCTATCATCATTTAAATTAACGAAATCTTCACATATATCATAAAATATGGCTTTAAAGCCTTCAAATGTGTCAGCAATAACAAAAAACATTTATAGCTACACCAAGTACAAAGATCACGTAGCGAATGTGAATAGACGCATTAGGGACAGCCTCGTCGCCATAGTGAGTGGCCAATAGGATTCACTCGTCTCTTACGAAAATTTGTATAGGAGATAAAAAAATGGCAAATGTGGGTAAACCAATCAGACCTTAGTAAAAGGAGATGGATAGCAGCAATAAAGATTAGTTTGTCGTGGTTTGGTTTGAGAGAGAAAAGTGTACCTTTGAGGAAATCGAATATCGTCAATGATGCGATTGGCTATGAGCAATATTGCCATATTCGAATTTTACAATGGAAGGGGGTCTAAACGGGTAACTAAATAAAGAGAGGAATTTAAGGGAAATTGGGAAGAAGGGGAAGCGACCGACCAAGAGGATTTAAAGGAATTAGAGGAGAAATAGTGTGTTGCGAAGATATAAGATTGTGGGGGAGTATAAAGGGGAAGGATAATGCTACGGATAAGCAAATTTTGGAGGAAGAGAGGGGCGTTGAAGAGGTGGGTGGAGGGAAGAACCGGTGGGATGATATGGGCAGCTTTAGCGTCCCTACCAAATTTGATGGGATTGGAATAACGCTAAGCTAGTTTTCAACGGGCTCCAGTAGTGTGTCTTTTTGTTTTACAATACATACAGAAAACAAGTTACACCTTTTTGGATTATTTTTTTTACAGTCAACAAGAAACGCATTTGCATGTGAGAGATTTGCAACAAGAGATTTACAACATAGTATAAGAGAATTTCGGTTTAATCGTGTAAAAATTATGTACGAAGAGAGCGGAAAAGGATAGATTTGTTTGAATTGTCAGAGGAAAAAATAAAAGGGGAAAAGGTTTCGGAAATTCCTCCTAAGAGTAAATGTAGGTCCTCGTTGAGAAGTTGAATGTTGCATTTTTCGGCGGATATGGTTTTGACATCCTCAGGATGACAGTGCTCATCCTAATTGGTTTAAAATGAGTATATTTTTTAAGAAATTTAAAAATATCTGATTTTTAATACGACGGGAGACCCATCTCGTTTGAACAATAACGGTTTGCATATTATTTGAAGCCTCGACAAAAGTGGACGCGTCGCGAATAAGGCGAGTGCGTTCGGTAGTGAGTGTCATCACCAACTACGTGTGCTATTCTTTTATTTTTATACAACTATTTTTTTCTCTGTTTGACCTTTCGTCGTCAATGGAGATGATTGGAGGTTCGGAAGTGCATATAAAGTGATCTCGAACCTTTTCATGTTTGGAAAATAAAGGCAGAGAAAGACCAATCATATGACTTTTGGCCATAAAAAAAAAACATTAAGAAAATTTGGGATTGATTTAGGGCGACAATATATAAAGTAAGGGAGACCTAAGTTAATGGCATAGATTCGGATGGCTAGTGTGAAAATAAAAGCTACAAGAAAAAATTAGAAGGAAAATAAAAATATAAGTAGGACGACAAGACAAATCATAAACGTAAGAGAACGAAACAAAGGACAAAAAGGATCGACGTGCAAAGGATATGCATATAGGACGTCAATTAAAAAAAGGATAAAATCGACATTAAAAAAAACCGATACGTATGATAAAAAGAAAAGTCAAATCACACGAACGCTATATGACTTGTAACACATATATGGTTCATTTATAATGTTGTTTGAACCCCCAAATAAGCTTTGTAGTTACTAATCATGAAATTATCATATTCATGTCGCATGATGGCTTTGATCAACAAATGTCTCTCTCTCTCGCCCTCCTCGTTTCCTCTCATTCAATCTCCACCCTTTTTCCTTTTTAGCTTTTCTTTGCTCTCTCTCCCTCCCCCCCAGTGCTTACCTCTTTCTCCCCTCATACCTTCCCTCTCTCATCCCTTCTCATCCACACTACCCCCCTCTCCCTCCCTTTCCTGCTTTTCACGCCATATTTCTCTTTACTCGGTCCCCTCTCTTCCTCTTTTTATCTTCACTTTTCTCCTTTTCTCCCTCTCTCGTTTCGTCTTCTCTTCTCACCTTCCTCTTTAGATTCCCCCCCCTCTCTCCCCCCTATCCCTCTCGCTCTCTCTTTTTGTCCCTCTCCCTCCCTCTCTCGCCTTCTACCTCCCTCTCGTTTCCTCTCCTATCTATCCATCTCTTTCCCTTCCTCTTTCATCCCCCTCTCTCCCTCTACTTCCCTCTAACTCTCTCTCTTCCTTCCGCTCCCTCATTATCCCTATCTATTTATTCCTCTCCCTCCCTACCTCTCATTTTTTCCCATTCCCTCTTTGTCTCCCTCTCTTTCCCTCACTTTCTCCCCCTCCCCCTCTCCTCTTGCTATGTCTCTATCTCTCCCTCTTTCTCTCTCTTTCTTTCTCTCTCCTTCCTTCGTCGTCTCTTTATTTATCTCTCCCTACCTCTCTCGCTCATTCTCTTCTGGTTTCCCCTTTCCCATGTAGCTCCCTCTCCCTCTCCCTCCTTTTCTCACCCTTCCTCCCCTCTCTTTTATTTTCTTGCCTATCCCTTTTCCCATTTTTCGCCCCCTAGCTTGCCTTCTCTCTCCCTCTTTTCCCCTCTTTTCCCCTCTTTCCCTCTCTCCTCCACTACCACTTTCTTCCCCTCTCCCCCTTTTGAAGTTGGATTTGTATCATATGGATTACAAAATTAATAAATGTTTTTTTTTGTGTTAAAGAATAAATGAGAATCTTTTTTGTTGTTGTTTTTTTTTATATGAATTTGTAGTGTAACAAGTCTTACGTGTATTGAAATACAAGTGATTACTTTGGAAATGTTTCATGTTTGGATTCCATTATATTATAACTTTAGGTTGCTCGTTGATATAGTACTTCCACGGCAAGTGTGTTAAATTAAATATTGTATGTAATATATTTATTTGCTTTTCTAGTTTTGTTTTGTCTTTTGTGTTAGACCTCCTATTAGTTTTAGTCCATTATATTCATACTAAAAAAATGTAGTATTATTTGTAACAATTGTTTAAGACTTTTTCATTCGCCATTGGTGGTTAAACTGTGCACCCAAAAACAAATGTGATGAAAGTGCGTTCTAATGGCGTCAACGTTTCAAATTGGAGATTGTCCCTTTTTAGACACGTCAAACATTGCTTATGTCACTTTTGCTATACCTTGAGTTATTTGGAGGAGTATATGGACGTGGGGACTAACAATTGTTTCTCCAATATAGAGCGCTATATTTATATAATCGATACCAATATAAAGAAAATAACATTATATCAAAGAAAGTGAGTTTGGTCAAACTCAATGGTGCGAAACAAGCATAATGGGTGTAATTAGTGAAGCTGACCTCAAATAACTAAAATGTAAAATTGAAAACTAGAGATTTCATACTGAAGACTTGGTATCAACGCAAGGTTGCCATCATTATTTCTCTTTTTTATGTATAAATGTTCGATGCAACCAATAATACAAAGATGGGCAGTGTATCGATGAAATCATACATCAATGTAGAAAATTTAAGAGAAAAACATATATCGTACTGGAGGATGCTAGAACAAGTTTTATAGAGGATTGCATTTTGTGATGTGGTAGGGCAAACTTGTAGTAGAAATTAACGTGTGAGGCATTGCAAGGAAGTCGATGTAGCCATGTTCACGGTTTACTGACACACTTCTATACCGGTCTGCGTTATCTAAAAACCGTTTTGGCTAAGAAGTTGGTGTTAAAAATCGATCAAGTGCTCCGATAGATGCTCAGAAATAACAAACTCAAATTTCACAGCGGAAGCTTTGAATAAACATTCTTACACATAAAACACTCACGGCTCACAACAAAGCATGTCGGCCAAATATCAATATATTAAACCGAAGCTTTCTTAATAACAACCTCTCTTCTTTCTTCCCTCAAATCATCTTTTCTCTCTACATCTTAATGTGTCATTCCTTAAGTCACATAATGCATCTCTACATAGACTGCATGATGCATCTCCCCAGACTGCATGATGCATCTCCCCAGACTGAATACTGAACTGATAGTAACACACGCTAATATACCTTCTTAACACCGACAACTAATGTCCACTTACTCCACTAGCTGAAAACAGACGAGGGCGCCGAAGTCCACATGCGGACGTGCGCCTAATAAAAACATTCAAGCGCGGAAACAGAGTGACACGCACTAAAACGAACTAGACACGTATAGCGCACTAAATAACACAGTCACCAGTGACACGACCAAACTGAACCATCATGCAGAAATTATCTATGTACCGGCTGGTACTGAACCGCCGTAAATTGAACGAACCAAAGGTACTCCGATGCAAATCGCGAAACCATACTCAAGATCGAATTGCGCCACGCGAACCAAAACGTCAACAAATCTGCGGACGACCGATTCTCCACATCGAACCAAAACTTGATTTCGGCTGATCCGCCGATTCTTCCAATAATCCTAACATGTTTTCCTTGATGAAAAAGTAAACAGTGGAATCCGCTGCAGAATCCGCTATATGGGTTTTGCTGAGTTTCAAGATGAGTTTGAAGCAGCCATTCCTATTCCTGGAATAAAAGAATACATAGACCCAAAGACCTTGGAAAATCAACGGATCAGTAAGAGTTCAAATACTTACACTCTTGGACTGATGATTTTGCAAGTGCTCTTGTGGAAGTCCAAAATGCAGGATATAAAGAACTTACTCGAGATTTTCTATCACAACATCAAGAAAGATTATCAGGAAAACCTGGACGATAGCGAGGACCCTCTAGAATCTAGTTGGTATTCCCAACCAGGTTGTGTCCAGCATGTTAAATTTTTTTTTGACATATTTTGACGAAAAGGATGCCGAAACGCTTGAAAATTTTCTGTTTCCTGCGACTAAATTTGTGCTTCGTTCTGTAGATCTCAATCCAGAAAATCGGCCTTCTGTAGAAAATGAATTATTGCCTGCCTTAGAAAAGCTGTACGACCACTATGAGAAGAAAAATCAAACCGTTCGAGGTTGAACAAGAAGAGAGCGAGGTGGATGAAGTGGCAGAAAATAAACTCTATTTTCTCATAAACAAGATAAACTCATTTTTGGTTGTCTCGCGTATAACTGCTTGTGAAGCCCACAGAAATTGTCAGATACGTGTACAAAAGAGAAGAAAAGCTACCAAAGGCATTTCTGAGGTTTACGGTGTCTGCCCACTGAATCAAGCTCTGGAAAAAGATGACTCGGTAATTAAAGCAGTAAAAAGAATGGATGACAAACACGGAGATCTCATAACAAATGCTCGAAGCATTGAAGAAAAAAATTACATCGAGGCCAGTGAAATACTTTCAAATTTGAAGAACGAACTGCAGGTACATTTGTTTGACTTCTGCAGCTTTTCACTTGTGGTGTACTATTTTACCATTGTTTTTCCTTTGTATGACTTGATGAAGTATTAATACCTGCGCTTGAAAATGACCTCAAATAAATGTCCCAAATTTTATACCTACAGAGAAAACATTAAAGAGGACACAAGCTCAATTTTTCTAAATTTGCAGATGCTGTTAATTTTCTTTAAGCCTGGAGAACTCTTTAGTAATCGTGGTATTTAGGAACATGAAAAATCTATCTTTGCGTTACGAGAAAAAAGTTCAAAACAGGCTCAAAAATTTTATCTTCATCAACTACTTAACAAACATTACGTTAAAAAAGACATACGCATCTCTATTTTACTGATTCATTTTTTTTCCATGCAGAAAGCGAAGGATCAAGTCAAAATAAAAGAAAATGAAGCCATTGGTAACTCCAATGTTAATACAGAAAGAGACGGTGGCCTCACGAAGTTAACAGATGCCATAGAGCTTGCTGTGAAAGAAATGGAGGAGAAAACAAAGGTTGTGGAAGACCAGAAAAACGCGTTTACTTTAGTAAGCGAGTTACGGAAAAGGATGAAAAAACTAGCAGAGGAAGAATTTGCAAGTCGAGAGGGACTGCATCTTTTACTTTCTCAGATAAAAAACTATAACTCAGAGATTTTTGATGCCAAAACTAACACTTTACAAAGTTTGGTCAGTTTAGTCAATATTGGCGTAAAAACCCACCTTGCAGACCTAGAAAAGAAGTCAGCAAAGATAAGATGTGAATGGCTGCGAGTTGTGGCGGCTGTAGCGAGACTACAATATGACGTGGGAGATTCTGGATGGATGCAAATAATGTGTGAAGAAAGTGAGGCTGCAGATACTGAAGCAGACAAGCTAGCGGACAAGTATAAATTGCAGAAAAAGAGATATGAAAAAATTCCGTCAGGTTATAAACACGAACTTGAGCAAGAATGAGTGGTGGTCATTAGCAAGAGAGTGGGTGAGGGTGAGGGTGAGGGCGAGGGTGAGGGCGAGGGTGAGAGTGAGGGTGAGGGCGAGCGTGTGGAGCGAGAGAGGGAGAGGGAGAGGGAAGGAAAAATAAAATTAGTGTGCCGTGAGATTTGGGTCCTCCGAGAAAATGTAAAGTGGTTTTCTTGGAATAGGATGTAGTAGTAGACGATTCAATTTGCGGAATAATAGTTCTAAATATTGCCCTTACTGTTTGCCTTTTTCTGAAATCAAAAATGCTAGGATGGTTTGCAGCAGAAATAATATTGAACAAAGGAGCTAATAGCGTTGAGAAAAAGAAATTGCTTAATATTAAATGTTGTGAAGCTTGTGAATTTTTCTTTAATAAAAATGGAGTATGTAAATTATTATATGTGTTTTGAAATGTCAATAGTGAAGGAATTTTGTTTCATCTCAATGAAAAATGGATATTTCCGCTTAGCTTTTGGTTGATTGAGTAAAAATAATAGTTGGAATAGGAATGCAGTAAGAATTTTTAAATAAGTAAGTAATGCAGTAAATATTTGGAGTTTGTAGGTCAGGCTGGACAAAGTGCGGATTATCTTACAAACGGATTATATTGACCATCGGTGTACAATGTTTTCGATTTTCCCGGCACTCATATGTCTTGAACTCTATTGACAGCCGTTGGATGTATTTTTTCTTTTTTTTTTCCTAAGGAAGCAAGAACTTTCATGTCACGTTTTGAACTCGAAAAGTGTCTCCAAAGTAAAAGGTCTTTGAGTGCCCTAAAAATGTTTGTCACTAATAGTGTGCAGAGAAAAAAGTACTTCGAGTGGCATAAAAATGTTGTTCACTAGTAGAGTGAAGAAAAGAAGTACTTAGAGCACCTTAAAAATGTTTAATAGTGATGGCCTATTATAGTGGAGGTATAAAAATTTAAAAGTGTTGTAACCTTTGTTAAGGGTCATTTAGCGTCAAGTTCACTTTTGTCCTATCTGTACCTTTTCATTATATGTGTCGGTGGTCTTGTCCGTACTTTTCATTTCCTACGTCAGTCAAGTCTTGCCGTCATATTGGTTCGACTTACTTTTGGTCCTGTCCGTACTTCTTTACGACGGTCCAGTCTTTTGTACTTTTTATTACATACGTCGGTCTAGTCTTTTCTACGTACAAAGTCCTTTGACCGTCGGTCCAGTCTTTTGACCGTCGGTCCAGTCTTTCTTTTGTCTTATATACATTTATTAGAATCTAGACTAAGACCCTTTGTTACAGTGTAGCGTAGAACGTTTAGACTCCACAGTAATTAGCACTGTATATTTTTGTATATAAGTGACTCTTCTCACTTAATGAAATCATCCCAAATACAAATCAATTCCTCTCTCCAATGCATTGATCTTTCTCTTGTGTACAATTTCATGGCTTCCGCCAATCCACCTCCAATAGGTTATGGGCCTAGCCATGCCACTTCTAATAGTATCCAAAGTTTGATGGCCAAAACTTTTATGATTGGTCATTTTCAGCCATGCATTTTTTCAAGCACGAGAAGATTTGGGACCATTTTATAGGAATTTCAAAACCTCCTATCCTTTCCTCTACTGATACATCAGCATAAAAAGCTACCAAAGAGTTGGCAATAGCTACATGGAAACAAAAGGATGAGGATGTGCACGCTCGTCTAGTGATGTCACTTACTACCGAGCGCACTCGTCTTATTCACGGCGCCTCCTCTTCCGCCGAGGCTTGGAGTCATCTTCAAGCAGCTTACATTCAAACCGGATGGGCCGCTCGCCGAATTCAAAAACGAGCGTTTTTTAACTCCATGAAAAAGTCGTCGGAATCTATGCAGGATTGGATTAGCACAGTCGAATTGTCGGCCGGAAAATGCACCATGATAGGCGTGCATCTTTCCGACGAGGACCTCTCTTCAACCCTTTTGGGAGGACTCCCTGAAACCTTTTCCCCTTTCATTTCCTCGTTTGACAATCTAGACCAATCCATTCCCTTTCACTCACTTTTTAGCAAACTTTTGCATGAAGAGACAAAACTTCTCTCTTTTTCTGCTCCAAATCTCTCTAATGCAAATGCCTTTATTGCCGAAAATCAGAACACTAACTCTGGGGGGGTGCAGCGTTTGTTTTGCGCCTACTGCAAAACAAAAGGACATTCCGTTGAAAACTGTCGAAAATTGGCGAGGCGGAAAGCAGCCGAGGCTTCCAATCCCCCTAAAACTGGAGGGAATGCCAACGCTGCCCATGTCAACCCACCGGTTCTTCCCACCCCCCCACTCCCTCCACACATTTCTTTCCCTCCAAATTTTCCTTACCCTCACCATTATTCCCCTTCTTTATCCCTTCTACAATCTTCTAACGTCGCAGTGCACTATGCCTCTTCAAACTCCGTTAAACTCCCTTGGTCGACCGCTTTCTCCCCACATTTTTCCTCTTATTATCCCACTCCAGTAGCTTCCCCTTTTGTCCTCCCTCCCTCACCAGAATTTGGATATGGCAATGTTGCCTATCATATCCCAAATTCTGTCACTCCGGATACTCAATTTCCACAAGGGTATGCTTTTCTATCTCAAACCCTTGTCGATTGGCTAATAGATAGTGGCACAAGTCACCACCTTTCACCAAGATCTGATTGGTTCACTCACCTTTCTCCTCTATCATCACCTATGCAGATTTGTTTAGACGACGACCACATTCTGTTGGCTACTCATTCTGGCAACGTCAACGTCCCTAACGTGTCTATTCACATTCGGAACGTACTCTTTGTTCCTGGTCTAGCTAGGAATTTATTTTCTGTCAAAGTCGCCACTTCTGACGGCTTAAAAGCTGAATTTAATAATGATAGAGTAACGTTTTTTGATAAAAAAGACAATAGTACTGTAGGTTTTGGAGTAGCACGAGATTCTATGTGCGTCATACAATCCTATAGTACGCCAAAGATATTTGCTTTAAGTGCTAGCGTCTAAAGTTTTCCACTTTGGCATTTAAGATATGGTCATTTAAATAGCGAAAGTTTGAACACTTTGCCAAATCTTGTAACTGGACTAAATTCATTCTCTAACAAATCTTTGAATTTTTGTCACGATTGCGTGCAAGGAAAAATGCCGCGTCACTCATTTCCCAGTAGCACTACCGTCATCACTGAACCACTTGCACTTGTACATTCGGACGTGTGTGTACCCATGCGCACGCGTAGCTACAGTGGATCCCTTTATTTTGTCACTTTCATTGACCACGCCACTCGTTTTTCACACGTGTATCCAATCTGTCATAAATCTGTCGCTTTTGCCTGATTTCAGGAATTTAAGGCGTTGGCAAAAAATTATCACAACAAACGAATCAAGGTCTTGCGCAGTGACAACAGTGGCGAATTTTTGTCCAACCAATTTTTTGAATTTCTCATGCAACATGGAATCTCACGTCATTTAACGACGCCTCGGACGCCACAACAAAACTGCATTGCGGAAAGGTACAATCGAACATTACATGACATGTCACGCTCTATGCTTTACTTTGCGAATTTGCCTTATGAATTTTGGGCAGAGGCTGTCGTTTGCGCAAATTACTTACGCAATCTTTGTCCCACTAACGCTTTACCAAAATCTACTCCAATGGAAGCATGGTCCTCTGTCAAACCAAATATACGTCACCTTAAAATCTTTGGTTGTGAAGCGTGGTACAAAGACCTCCTCGAATCGGACGGCAAATTGGGCGCTCGCGCATTTCGTAGCATTTTCGTTGGGTACGCTCCAAATTCCTTCTCAGCATTGCGTCATCACCACCAGAGAAGTAACTTTCAACAAAACGCCACTTCTCCAAACCTTGTCTCGTATGCCCTTCCCTTCCCCTCTTCCCCTATTATCCGACTTTCCTTCCCTCACCCTCTATGATCCTCTTCCCCCAAACCTTCCCCTTCAATCTCTTCAGCCATCTGAATTCACCTACCTTACACCTTCCCACCCCTCTCCACTTAATCCTCCTATATTTTCCCCCTCATCATCTTCAAGTCTCCCTCCTCCTCCATCTTCTCCTACCCCCTTTGTTTTCCCGGCTGCTCCCATCACTCCTGCTAGCCACTCAATTGCCCTTCCTCTTCATCCTGCCACAAATTCTGAAGATAATTCCTCCTCCCCCCCTCTTTCCCAAGGTGATCCTCTTTTTGACAATCTTTCTCTCACAATTTTTTCCCACTCACCTCTTCTTGGGCCTTTTGCTCCTCTTGAGCCTTCACTTCCCGATCCTGAGCCTTCCCCTCTTCCTGACCCCTCTCCTGTACCTCGTCAAAACCCCGCACGCTCTAGAGTTCCCCCCTCTCGGCTTATTACTTCCATAGGCCACGCCTCTCTAGCTTACGCTTACTCGGCCTGGGCCTCTGCCTCTCTTATTTCAGCCCCTCTCTCTCTCAAGGCTGCCCTAAAACGACCTGAAGCCTCCCTTTGGAAAACTGCCGCTGATGCTGAATTTAATGCCTTACTTTCCAACAAAACATGGAATCTTTTTCCCCTTCCCCGTGGAAGAAAAGCAAACGGTTCCAAATGGGTCTTCCGTGTAAAACAAAAAGCAGATGGATCCGTGGACAATTACAAAGCTCGCTTGGTGGCGAAGGGCTTTTCCCAAATCGAAGGTATAGATTTCACTGAAACCTTTGCTCCTGTTGCCCGGTTGACATCTATCCGCACTTTACTTGCTGTAGCTGCTGAACATGATTTCCATGTTGATCAGATGGATGTTAAAAATGCCTTCTTAAATGGGATCTTGTCCGAGGACATTTACATGTATCAGCCTGAAGGCTATATTTCCTCTGGATCTGAACATCTAGTTTCCTATCTCATTAAAACAATCTATGGATTAAAGCAATCCCCCGGTGTCTGGAACCATACCATAGATGCCATTATGCGGAAAGAAGGATTTACCCGAATTGATGCCGATTTTAGCATTTACTCTCGTGGCTCTGGCACCTCTTTGATCATTGTTGCCATCTTTGTTGACGATCTCCTTCTTGTTGGTCCTTCCCTCTCTGAAATCTCCACTGTCAAATCTCTCCTTCAGACCCATTTTGACATGGCCGACCTAGGTGAGCTCACTTATTATTTGGGCATACAAGTTTCTTGTAATCGCTCGACTCGCACCCTCTCTCTCTCTCAAGAGACCTTTATCTCTGACCTTTTGGAATGCTTTGGCATGGCACAGTGCTCCTCCCTTTCCACTCCTTTAGATGCCAATGCCCCTCTCCTCCTTTCCACTGACTTTCTTCTCTCCCCCTCTCTCCATGCCACTTACCGCTCGATGGTCGAGGCCCTTATGTACGCCATGCAGGCCACCCGCCCTGACATTGCCACAGCTGTCACTAAACTCAGTCAATTCCTTCAACGCCCTTCTCCTGATCATCTTGCCGCAGCCAAACGTGTATTTCGTTATCTACAGGGCACTAAAACTCTTTGTCTCACATATTCTTCCTGGTTCCAGTGCTCTTACGGGTTTTGTTGATTGAGATTGGGCACAAGATGAGCTTTCCCGCCGTTCCACCACTGGATCGTGCTTTTTTTTGGGCAATGGTCTTATCTCTTGGTCATGGAGAAAGCAACCTACCACGGCATGCTCCAACACTGAGGCGGAATATATGGCCGCTTGTCACGCCGCCAAGGAAGCTGTTTGGCTTCGGACTCTACTTTCCAATCTTGGGTTTCCCCCTTCAGCCCCTACTCCTATCTTTTCCGATTCCCAGAGAGCACTTGCTTTGATCCGAAATCCAGTTCACCACAAACGGACAAAGCTCATCGGCATTCAGTATCATTACTCTCGAGAGCGGGTCGAAGATGGCACTCTCCAGTTTCTCTATGTCAAATCCGCTGACCAAGTGGCCGATTATCTCACCAAGGCTCTTCATCGCCCTCACTTTGAGCAGCACCGCCTCTCCTCTGGACTTCGTCTTCCTCTTCCTCTTGGCTAAATTTCCTTTGTTTACATCTCAATCTATTTTCTAGTTTTCGCTTGAGGGGGGGTGTTAAGGGTCATTTAGCGTCAAGTTCACTTTTGTCCTATCTGTTCCTTTTCATTATATGTGTCGGTGGTCTTGTTCGTACTTTTCATTTCCTACGTCAGTCAAGTCTTGTCGTCATATTGGTTCGACTTACTTTTGGTCCTGTTCGTACTTCTTTACGACGGTCCAGTCTTTTGTACTTTTTATTACATACGTCGGTCTAGTCTTTTCTACGTACAAAGTCCTTTGACCGTCGATCCAGTCTTTTGACCGTCGGTCCAGTCTTTCTTTTGTCTTATATACATTTATTAGAATCTAGACTAAGACCCTTTGTAACAGTGTAGCGTAGAACGTTTAGACTCCACAATAATTAGCAATGTATATTTTGTATATAAGTGACTCTTCTCACTTAATGAAATCATCCCAAATACAAATCAATTCCTCTCTCCAATGCATTGATCTTTCTCTTGTGTACAATTTCATGGCTTCCGCCAATCCACCTCCAATAACCTTCTCAAGAAGACGTGTCCATGAAGTCCGGGGAGGGGAGGAGAGTGGAGGAGAGGGGAGGGGAGGGGAGGGGAGGGGAGGGCAAGGCAGGGCAGGGCAGGACAGGTAGTACATACATTCTTTATTTCTTTCGGAACAACTTAGGTTCCTATTCAGACTACAAAACTGCAAAGATTTCAAAAGCACAACATATAACCGTCGTAACTGTACGGACTGACAAAAATTTAGATTCTTGTGTTAAATTTTATTATTTGTCCGTGTGTACTTTATAACTGGTCGAATTACGGCATTATATTTCAAACTCAAAGTCCTTTCGGGGTAGGTAAATGGATGTCAAAAATAGCTTCGGAGGATAACCATCCAGCATTGATTTTTTAGTCGTTTTCAGTGGATTTGATCCACCCTTTACGAAGGCACGTGGCCTTGGCCAATTGTTAGGTTGTCATGGCACGTCCACCGTGGATCATATCTTACTTCCAAGTGTACAAATTTTTCACGTCTAGTGCGTGGCTAGTTTCCTCCTTCAAAACAATTTAAGGGTATGGTTACATCAGACGAAAAGTGAGGTTTAATACAGGATTTTGTACTTGCTCGTACCATGCCGTACTATATTTCCGTGAGTTTCTTGAAAACAACATTACAGAAAATTAGATTACGATTCTCCAAGTATCCAGGAGAAGACGTCGACCGTCCGATTGCATTTTGGTCTTCATCAGCAAAGCAATTGTTCCATGCGCCTCTGTATTGGTGAACCCACCTCGCGGAGATGGGTTCACCAATACAGAACCAGTCAATTCGCTACACCTAGACGATAGACACGTGCGCCGATGAAAAATGAAAATTTTCACACGACCCCAAAGTCACGTGCCTTCGGACAAGGTGACCGTAAAATCTTTGTCGATAAAAAATACGGTTTTTTTCTTGAAAGTCACGAGAGTGAAGGAGATCTCTGAGATACATTGACGCGGTACACTTGTGAAGTACACGTACGAAGTACGCAAGTACGGATTTGAATACGAAAATGGTCGGTTTTCAAATCTTTGCGATTTTAGAGATTTGATTGTCGTCTTACGTGGACCACTCAGAAAAAAACACGTATGTAAAAACCTTTTTACAGACAATACGCGATGTAACCGAGGCCTCTGTAATACACAAATTCTAATGTCTGTATTATTACATAGACCTCCTGATGTAACCATGCCCTAAGATAGTAGCCTGATAATGTGAGCAATTGCTTGGAAAACAACGAATCGGACGGTTGACGTTATCCCACAAAAGTTTGGAGAATCTTGTTGAATCTACAGTAAGAGCGTTGTTCCATTAGGGGGTCTCAGTAAACGTCAAAAAATCATTTACTGAAGCCATGGTTCCATTGTGTCGGGTCAATAACCGACATTTTATTTGCGTGGCAAACTTTTATTGGTCCACGGAATAAATGAATACGATTGTAGTAATCTTCAAAGAATCTATGACAGCAAATTGCGACCACATGTTTGTAGCCAGCGAAGGTAAAAAGTGACTCGTACGAAGTATTGAATAAAATCTGTACGGGCGGACGAAATTTAATATTTGTAAAAGCGTACGAAAATGCCAGAATGGTAAGTGGATGGCAACAGGAGCGTGAAACAATGTCCCCGTCAAAGATTTTTTTCCGGCTTCCGGTGGCCTCGCATCCTCCACGGCTGAAGGCACATGTCATATGTGACGTGTACCCACCTGGTCGCGCGGTCGTCATGGATATTTCTTCACTTTTCCACGAGGCACGATGTTATACGTTCAGGCGCTAAGAATTGACCTTCTCCGGGTCACTTGTCGCGAACTGAAAACGTCAGACAATGGCATATCCGATTATGCATCCGACGGTCCACGTTTGCGCTCATAAACATGGAGAATCAAATCTCTCATTCAGTATGCTTGTTTTTCTGACATTTTATTTCTTTTGGTACGGCATTGTACGAAACAGTACGACTTGCAATAAACAACGTCATTTTTTCCCTAATGGAACCTTGCCCTAAGCATGTTTAAAAAAAAACTTGCAGCACGACCTTGTACAGAAATGCATTTTTTTCCAATAAACAACCTCACTTTCACTTGATGGAGGTTCATCCAAATATAGGCGCGAAACGTATCTTGTAGTCGTTAAAAAAACGTAAATTATAATTAAAACCCCTAAATTAAAATAATACAAAGAAGAAGTTTACTTGTTAAAGTAAGGGCATGTTCTCATATGGTAAAGTAAGGTTTTTTTCCCGTCGTTTTCCTTCAAAACTTAGCCCGCAACGAAAAAATCTGCAGCCGTGCCAAAAAAATGAAATCATCACATAACTATTTGCGTCACCTTGAAATTTGCAATTTGTAGTCTAGCACGTTTAGACCCACTTGTGCGTCCCATCAACTCATCTTCAAGCTTCTTCGGAAATCACCTCGCAAGGTGAATTTAGTTAAAGTAACAAGTTATAAGCAAACACTAAGACATTGTGGCATGCGTCACACGCTTTTGAAAACTTTTTTGTAGTACGCAGAGTACAGAAGAAAAAAAAACCGCCGTCCTTTTCAAGCCTGTGCGTACTTCTCGTGTAGGGGCCATAGAGGGGTCTCCAACAACGGATGCCATTTTGTAAAAGCGAAGTACGTGAAGGCGCCTCTCTCTCTCTCTCTCTCTTCTTCTCCCACTAACCCGTCCATGTCACAATTTTTGCGATGAATACGAAAATAATGGCATCAAACGAAAGATTTATAAAAATATTACTTTTGACTATTTTTTGGCGTATTTTAATGGCAAGTAGAGTGAGAAAGGACAAAAAATTAAACATAAAACCATGGCGTAAAGTTTTGGAACTAGCGACATCGATGTTGTCATAAGTGACCGTGACGTCAAAATGTCACAAACCCTAAACATCTACGATGTCACAATAAACTACAACGTGAATCGCTTTTAGTGTTAATACACTATATTGGCACCCCTAAGCTTTGAGCCTTGAACCTTCAAATTAATTAACAATACTGATTTTTTCTTTACATTAATATAGGTACGGTTTAGTTAGCGTCATTAACTCTCATCTGACCTACTTCTAATATTGTACCGTACACCGCCAATCGTTATTAGCGTTATGAACGCTATATCGGCACCCCCAAATTTTGACCCCAAAACGTAAAATCGAATTAATAACACTATTTTTGTTTACGTTAATTAAGGTTCTGGTGAATTAGCGTTAATAATTATAATTTATGATTTTATTGAACAGTGCGGTGTACGGACATGTCATTCCGTACAAAATGGTACTTTGTTAAGTAAAAACGTACGAAACATGGATTAAAATAATCGTGATTGCACGTAAAACTGCGCTCAAAATAAAAGGCAGAATGAGATTGTACCAATTTAAGTGTAAGTATATTTATCGCGTATTAATTATACGCGAGAAAACCAAAATTAGAGTTATGAATAAATTAGAGTAAAAGGACGCGACGGTGTACGATTTGTCAAATTCTGTACTTTTACCTATTTTACCGTGAGGATCCCGATGGCAGATCCGTTGTACCCAAAGTAGCGTTATGGATCAATTAGAGTAAACTTGTTTCTTCAAAATCTTGAAAAACGCAAATTAGCGTTAATAACAAACACTAATAATTTCTAAACGCTAATAACGATTGGCGGTGCAGTATTCAAAATTTTTCAATCTGTACTAAAACTGCTCGTTTTTTTGTACAAACGTACAAAAAGGTGTGAGATAACGACGTCGAGTCCGTAAAGTGAGTGGCGCTGACACGTGAAAGTGCTCTCAATTGATTCGTAGTAATAATTACCGACGAAATCATGCGAACCTGTTCTCACATGTTCAAACGTCGACTATGTGAACAAAGGCTGGAGGGTCTACACTATGGGAATGTGTATCCTAATTAGTGTCATATGTATAAATTTATATATCTAAATTAAATTTCATGTTTTGTTGGAGCTCACGGAACCCAGTATAGAGCTAAAAACACGATTTGTTTCTTTATGCTAATAATTTATCAACACTATAAGCGATTCGCGGTGTAGACGCCTACAACCGTCGATATTTTGTAAACGTCATCAATTGCCGCAAGTCCATCACAAATCAGGGCGTGTCCCCATGTAACCGAAACTTTGAAACGTTACTTTGGATTTTAGCGCAAATTTTTCGGTGTACTTTTCAAACTGTGCGTATATTAATCGTTACTTGCGCGTTCATTACTTCGAATATGTGACAGTTGCAGATGTCTACCAAATGTGCGACAGTCTACGAAACGAAATGTAGACGACTACGAAACTTCCTAAAATTGGTGACGTCTATAAAAACGGCGACGGTTGTAGACGTCTAGGTTTTTGTGACGTTGTAGATGTTCAAGGTTTTGTGACATAGCGAAGTCATGCTGCCATGTGACGTCATCAGTACGTACATTTTCCGCCATGGTTTTCCGATTTCGTTTTCTTATCTTTCATCCTTCGATATGCCATCAAACTTAGACCAAAAATATTAAAAAAAAAGAAAAAAAAAATATGTTTCATTGGATAGTGTTATTGCTGTATCCCGTGTAAATAAGAGATAAAGAGGAATGGTCGAGTGAGAAAGAAGGGGAGAGACGAGGACGACGTAAAATTTTGCAAAGGAACCATGAAGGAAAGTGGAGGTCCGAGACCTTGCAAAATATTTTCCGTACATGTTTGTCATTTTTTTATGTGCATGCGCGTAGCGAGCAGTGAAAAAAATATCTTGTACTTTCCTTCGTGCATTTTTTTTCGAAAACGTTTGACGCGTGCAATCCAGGTATTCTATTCGTCAATAGGGTAGTATTTTGATTAAAATCAGGTCGCGATTTGATTCCAGTGCAAGTGTGAAGATGAGCTAGAAGTGGGTCGCGATGATAATAACGCCAAATTGCCGTACCTTCCAAGTTCCAAGATGACGCAAAATGTACTTGTGTTTTTGCCCATTTTTCGTACGGCATAATATTTTCTTGTTGGAAGTCCCATTTTCTGTGAAAACGACGGAAAAAAACCCTTCCTTGAACACATGGGAACACGCCCTAACTCCAGTAGCGATACACGGTGTAGCTCTGATACACGATGCAAGGGTTAAAATTACGACAAGCCACGATAGAGCTTTGTACAAATATCGTACGCGATATAGAGTGCCTTCAAGCGCTACGATACCTAACACTAACGTAAGGTTGTTAAGCGTGAAGTGGCTTCTCGACTATCGTACAGGATAGCCTGCCACGTGGTCTGATTACGTTGTTTATGCTTGGTCCACATAGAAAAGAACAACCGATCCTCTGGAAAACTCCCGCAATTTTCTAGGCGGTACCGTACCGTATGACGTCGTTACACTTGCGACAGTGTGATCGAGATTTCTCGGATTATTACTCCGTCCACAGTGGCACTTAACTGATATTCGGGATGTGGTCGTGGCATCCTATGATGCTGGCAAAATTTATCTATGTTGACGTCAGCAGATATATGGCCTGCCAGCAGGGCATGCTGTTTTTACATGCTGGCATGGCATGTGCCCTTCCATGATGCCACATAGGATGCAAACTGCTTTATGCTTGGACGTCATCTAGCTTTTGACGAACGCTAAACAGCGACATGTATCGCCGTAAAGTACTTTTGCATTCATGTGAGCTGTACCTTTAGTATTAATCGGAGGAAATAAAGTACAATACTGTCAGTACCGTACTTTATTTTCTGTCCTTCAAAGGTGTTCACACTTGTAAATGTTTTAAAATCCCAGTGACAAAAACTTTCTGCTCAACTTGTTATCAATATTGGATTGTAGGTCAAAGCTCCAAAAAAGTAAAAAAAAGTTTGAAAGAATCAGAGAATCTGCCAACTTTAATTTGAGTTTTCACCTTTGTTTATTGCTAATTGAACCTATTTTTTGCTCCTTTCTGTCTTTCCTGTTTTTTTATCATCAATTTTTGGGAGCATTTTACTGAAAGGAATAAGAATTTGGAAGTTTAATGTATATAAGCTTTTCAGTTCTTATTTATTGACATTTGAGTAACAGGTCCAAAAAGTTATATATTTCAATAAAATATATCAAAAGAATATAAAAAACTAAGGCGCTTTTAAATCCACATTTTCTTGCAGAGATTTGCTCTTTTTTTCTATTCTTATCCATGGGAAGTTTTGCCATATTGCAGCCATTTTCTAGACTTCAAGTGGCAGAAAAAATATCTCTTACATCTTTCCAAAATTGCACATCTAATAGTAAAGATGGCTTGAATGGTAGTATTCAATCATTTGTTGGATTGAAAGGACCAAATGGAAAGAAACTTATGTATAAAAGGATGAAAGGAATGTCACAGATATTTGTTAAAAAAGGTTTGTTAATTTTCCTATGCTTGCATGTATTCTTCGACTTTGTTGTAAACTTCATTATGTTAAAGCAGCTCTTAACATTTTTATCATTCATTAAAAAGAAATTGGCAGTTTTTTTTTGTTTAAATTATCCACTTTGTTATAGAATGTATTATTTAATAGAGTTCTTAAAATTTGTATAATTCATTTAAAAGTTTTGGCAGTTTATTTTGTTTAAATTATCAACTTTGTTATAAACTTCATCATATAATAGCAGTTCTTGAAAGTTTTATCATTCATTTGAAAATTATAGCAGTTTTTTTTTTTATATATATAATTTCAAGTGCTTTGGATGTTTTTTAGAAGTAGTAAATGCCTCTGCGATGTACTAAATTACAGCATTATGAGGAGTGTGTTTGAAAGGAAGCTTAGACAAAAGATTAGTCTGGATTTTTATTTTTTTCATTTTTTCGGATGGAACTTTTCTTCTAACATGATGTAATTTGGCGCTCAATATTTCTTAACACTTTAAGATTTTAAGAGTTGTAAATTAGTTTCATTGTAAATTCATATTTTTGCATAATAAAACACTTTTTGTTTTTTTATTATTATTATGCCAATGCAGTCTCCTATTTTATTCATGGAATTTTGGAAATCCAACAGAAACACAAGCATTCAATATTAAAGGAAATTTTAACTTAACCTAATTTAATATTCTTAGGCAAAACATCAAATAAACAAATGTTGGTAAAATTTCTCTTCAGCCTCTGAACACTAATTTTGGATGACATTTTAGGGTTAAACAATAGCAGTTATTATAATGATACTATATTTTGAGCATTTCTCTTTGCTAACAGTTTTTTTTTTTTTTTTTTTTTTCTGTCTGTTCACAATTTGTAATGTTTTTTGTTTAGCTCTATTAATTTGAAAGAAGCGTATGTAGTTTGATGAGTTTGACCTTTGCTGAGAAAAAATATAAAAAAAACAATTGTTTGGAATCCTGGCAAAAATTTTGCATACGTTGCTGAGAAGTGGAAGAGGGGATGAAGCAGTATAATCAAATGTGAGGCAAACATCGTCGAAGGTATGGGAACACAAATTAGTGGACTTTAACTGATTAAAATTGGTTGTTTTCTAATCTGCAGGCTGCTGTTCTGTTATTAGGGCTGGATCCTCTGAAGGTGTAGAAACTGTTACAGAAACTGAGCAGCGCAATAATGATAGTGATGGCGTGGAAAAAATTATTGGTGGAATCTCGTTTGGTCAGTTGTGTGATGATTTCGAATGCGTTAGCAGTCCGGCTGTGGAGAGGACAGCACGGCAGCTGGCGAGGGATATTATGAATGTGAAAGAGAATAAGCGTCTGCTGAGCTGTTATGGCATGGGTGTCAAATATAAGGTGAAATGAGTGGTGATGAATTGAGATTAGACTAATATGAGTGGAGATGAGTAGAGATGAATTTAGATGAATGAAGATGAGTTGAAATGAGTGGAGATGAGTGGAGATGAGTCGAGATGAATTGAGATGAGTGAAGTCGAGTGGAGATGAACTGAGACGAGTGAGATGAGTGGAGATGAGTGGAGACTGGAGGGGAATACTAGTGGAGATGAGTGACGACGAGTTGAGATGAGCTGAGATGATTGGAGATGATTGAGATCGGTTGAGATGAGTGGAGATGAGTGGAGATGGGTTGAAATGGAATGAGATTGTTGGAGACGAGCGGAGATGATTTGCGTTGCGTGGAGATGAGTTCAAACGAGTGGTGAGGAGTTGATATGAGTGGAGACTAGTGGAAATGAATTGAGATGAGTGGAGATGAGCTGAAATGAATGGAGATGAGTGGAGATGATTGGAGATGAATTTAAGTGAGTGATGGTGAGTGGAGATGAGTTGAGAAGAGTTGAGATGAGATGAGATGAATGGAGATGAGTGGAGATGAATTGATTCCATCATTCTCTTTGTAACTCGCTATCTTTTGGAATTGCCTTTTTGTACTGATTTGTTAATGCACGGTCGTAGTGGCACTGCTATGGGATTCCTCGATAGCTGTTTTTTGAACATGAGTTGATGATTGGATGAGAATTATGCAAGTTGCATTACATTCCATTTATTCACATTACTTGCATAGCAATAATCAGCAATTTTCTTGTCCTGACACTGATTTTGCCTTTTTCTTCTTAAGGATAATGATCGGAAATAAATAATTGCAAGCAATTGTGACTTGTCAGATAAACTAATTTGGAGTTCTATGCCTCTCCAGGATCCGTTACGATCCTTCACAGGACGAGAAAAGTTCAAGAGGCCTTCATGGCTACTAACTGCTATTGAAAAACCAAAAGTGGTAAGTCCACGACTATTTATACTTTAATGGGTGTTGAATATGTTCTCACAGCTTTTGACCTTTTTTTCTTTTCATCCTTTAATGTTAGTTGGGACTTCAATCTTTACGAGTGCCAAATATGTTCTCACATTCCTAACCTATTTCTATTTCACCTTTTAATGTTATCTTTGACTTTAACTTCAATGACTGCCGAATATGATTTCGTAACTCTAACCTGCTTCTATTTCACCTCTCCCTCTCTCTCCCCCTCTCTCTCCCTCTCCCTCTCCCTCTCCCTCTCCCTCTCCCTCTCCCTCTCCCTCTCCCTCTCCCTCTCCCTCTCCCTCTCCCTCTCCCTCTCCCTCTCCCTCTCCCTCTCCCTCTCCCTCTCCCTCTCCCTCTCCCTCTCCCTCTCCCTCTCCCTCTCCCTCTCCCTCTCCCTCTCCCTCTCCCTCTCCCTCTCCCTCTCCCTCTCCCTCTCCCTCTCCCTCTCCCTCTCCCTCTCCCTCTCCCTCTCCCTCTCCCTCTCCCTCTCCCTCTCCCTCTCCCTCTCCCTCTCCCTCTCCCTCTCCCTCTCCCTCTCCCTCTCCCTCTCCCTCTCCCTCTCCCTCTCCCTCTCCCTCTCCCTCTCCCTCTCCCTCTCCCTCTCCCTCTCCCTCTCCCTCTCCCTCTCCCTCTCCCTCTCCCTCTCCCTCCCAGGCTGTTCTGAAAATGTCAATGAAGTCCACAAGTGATCTCACCATTCGCTGGCAACTGGAAGGAAATTTTCAACTTCCCGGGATGTCTTCCTTAGCTGGTCCTCTCTCTCTCACTGTCCACTCCTCTTACTCCCTCAATCAAATCAGTGGTCAAGTTGTCGAACAAACGGAGAGTTGGGATCTCTCGGGATCTTCTCCTCTTGCTTCAACTTACTTTTGGAGTTCTCGGGCAGCTTGGAGTATGGCGGAAGCCGGAAGAGACGCAAATGAATTCATTTCGGGAATTCAAAATAAAATGACGAAAGGAATGGATGATAGTTCGGAGATTTATGCTGATCCTCGAGATCCCAGAAAGGTATAGAATATTTTTCTCCCTGTTCCTCCTTCCCTCCCTCCCTCCCTTCCTCCCTCCTTCCCCTTCCCTCCTTCCCCTTCCCTCTCCCTCTCCTCCCTATACCTCTCCCTCTCTTCCTTTCCCTCCTCGCTCTCCCTCTCCTTTGTGACCAGTACAGACGAAAGAAAAAAAAGTAGGGGAAGCACAGAAATATATGAAGAAACGTTTTTCCCGCTGTTGTACTCGTCTCCATATTGTTTGCGGATCAACTCCCAAATTGGAGAATCAATTGCTTGTTGCGACGTGAAAAAGTCGTTCCTAAAATTGTTACGGGCAATTTTAGTTCATCCTGTTATTTTCTCCTTTCCAAAAATTAAACAAAACGACAAAACAATAGGTCCACCGTTTTCCCGCGGCTAGTCCAATCATTGAGCTTTTGCAGTTTGTATTTTGCGGGTCATAGCGTTAGAGCAGTTCTCAACCCGAATACTAAAGTTTTATGTCTCAGTAGGCCCAACCCTAAGACTATGTCCAGCATAGTCTCATAAATTTCTCCCTTTCTCCTCTCTCTCCTACTTCCCTTTCTCCCTCCCCCTCACCCTCTGCCTCCCGCTCCCCCTCCCTCTCCACACCCGTCTCTATCTCTCTCTCTCTTTCTTTCTCGCTTTTTCCAACAGTGTGTTCGTCACAAGATTCTTTTTGAACCGTTTTTGCAAATCTTTCAGAATATCACATGATATCTCACATACATGCATCGCAGTCATACATTATCAGTGTTGTGTATGAGTTAAAGACTTATCGCGATAAAACCGATAACGATAGTTATCGGTTATTGAACGGTGAGGGTTACTGATATATCCGTACAAATAGTACGGACTTTATGGTACAAAAACAATGTACGAAATCAGTACAGATGAAAAAAAAATCACAATCCATTCCGTACCAGAGTACGAGTTATCGCCGCTAGTTATCGAACCGGTGTTATCGCGATAAAAAAACGATATTATCGGTTTTTTATCGCGATAACACCAGAACCGATATATCCTACCAGTATATTGATTATCGGTAGGCCAAAAAAAGGGGCATATCGGTTATCGGCAAATGGCTACCGATACACAACACTAATACATTACATTTATACATCACATAAATGCGTCATATATGTTTCACATACACGTACATATGTCACAGAAGTATCATATATACGTATCATACATATGTCACATACATACGTGACATATATATATGTCACATACGTCACACATACATGATACGTCATATACAAATGTCACACACGTATATATATATATATATATATATATATATATATATATATATACATATATGTGTGTGTGTCACATACACCATACACATGTCACATGTATGTCTCATTCATACATACTCATATACATTGATACATATTCATATATACATTCATAACATTCATGTGTCACATATACATGTCACATACATCTGTCATATTTATATATCAAAGAAATACATCATATGTCACATGCATACATCACATACACAATGGCTGATGTGGACTTTGTACTAAATTGTTGTTTTTGTCATGTGCAGTTTTTTCAAGAAAGTAACCCAAACAGCGAATTATATCAGATTGGATTTGTCGTTGCTCTTATCTATTTACTGGTCCAATTCTTGCGTTTGACATTGTAATGTTTTTTATATAAGAAAAGTAGAGTGAAAGCTGTTTGGAAAATTAGTCGATATATAAATTAGTCGATAAAAATTAGTCGGTATACCGTGTTTTGTTTTTTTGTGCAATAAATTTTGAACCTTACATGTGTTCTGAGGTGTCCAAGCTTTTTACGTTTTTTCCGCATTTTTTTGGAGTTAAAACAATTCTAGCATACATGCATTTAAATTTTTCACAAAATTATATAAAATTTCTCAGAATTTAATATGTTAAAGGTATAAAGAGGCATGATGTATACCCTATATGTGAGTTTTTGACATTTAATCACTTTTTTTGGTTTTCGAAAAAAAGAGTTTGTCCCGTCCAATGGAGTTCTTTTCCAGTCCTAATATTTCTCATATTGGGAGAATATAGTGTTGAAATTGTGTATGAAAGTTGTGATGTTATTTTTTTAGGAAATTGTTGTATGAAACAATAGATTGAAAATATGAGATTCTTGAGTTTTTCACTTATTTGTAATTATTCTACTTTAAATTATACAGTTCTGAACAAAGGTTTAAAGTTCAGTTTATGATTAATATAGAATTGGTGCAATAGTATAAGTTTCTATAAATATAACAATAATATCATGTTAATATTATTATACAATACAATGTTGTCAGAATATCCTTTGTCCGTTTCGAGTGTCTACCTTTTTTTCGGGTAGAAATTGTCGGTGTCTCTCTACATGATTCTTTTAGATTTGTCCTTTTTTACATTTTTTCCACCCTTTTATTACCGGTAAGGCCAAAAATAAACCTAGGTATTAAAAAGGATGAGAAGACAGAAGGGACAAGGGCTCCCAAAACCTCTCCTCTTGGAAGATTATCGACCAGAAAGTACCGAGAAACTCACTCAAAGCAACACTTGAAAAACTGAAAATTTCGGCCGGTATTGGAATACAAGTTATTAACAGTGTCACCAGTAATTAGCCCGTATTGGATATGACAAGGATGTCCTCGGTTTAGGGCAAGAGGTCCTCCATGTGTAGTACTACACCATATATAGTTATGCGTCAATGTAGCTTTACCTGTTTATCTCAACCGTTAGGTTACTACACCGTGTATGGCTATTAGTGCTAATAATTTTTTCGCCACTCAAAACATTTTTTCTTCGTACACACTTGTCCGATTGTCGATCTGACGGTTGCGATTGAAAGGTAAGATTCAAGATTCAGATAAGAAGGAAATATTCAGATTTCTCAGCTTTCAATTGGCGGTCTCCATGTGAAAATCGGATGAGTGTGTACATAGAAAAGATTGTTTAAGTGGCGAAAAACTTATTAACACTAATAGCCATAAACGGTGTTCTTTTATTGGAACATAATCGTGCGCAAAAAAATCGAGAGGGAAACGTTAACTTAGTTAATGTTTTCCAGAAAGAAATATTACTGTTGCTAAAATTACAATTCACCTTTAAAGCATATTTGAGAATGACGGCTCTCAGTCGACCAGTACGGAAAGGAAAATCAAGGAAAAAATTGATGTCAATACATCGCAAACAAAACCAAACCTTCCGCAAGAAGCAAAAAAGTCTTGTTTTAAATATTCAAGAAGAATAGTCGCAATAGCGTTTAAATTAGGAAACACCAACTTTATTAAAAAGCGAGTGTTTAAATAGTGTGGGCTCGAATCGTCTCCCTCTTATGGGAATACCATGGAAATAGGGAAGCAAAAGGACACCACCGTGTCACGACAAAAGTGAAAACGATTCGAACGAACGAGATAAACATTTTTTTGCTTTTTTATAATCAACATTAGGAAAAGCATGTCGGCAATAAAAATTACACCGACAAAATAATAATGCATTTTGGTTACTTAGTTACACGAAAAATGGTTTTTTGCTAATTTTGTCTATAAGTAGATAATACTCTGTTGGGAAATCCATAGATTATAATTGAAGTTAGAAGCGTAAATGATTAACAACTGATTCTTCTAATTATAAACCCTAAGAACCTAAAAAACCCTAAAAATGAAAATAGAATATCACTCAAGAAAGAACAGGTGTTTTGTATGATTGATCTACGAAAGTTTAATTTGATAATGACTTTGGTTTAGTGCCATGTTCAACAAATTTGTAATTATCACTATCAGAGTTAATCACTCTAATTCCCAGTGGAGAGGTTCTTTTACTCAAAAACATCGAGTGTTAATAACAGTATTTAAGTAAGTGGCCCAAAAAAAAGCCACGTTCCAAAACACAACTTAGTGTGGTTAATTCTAGAAATTTCACCAACTCTAATAGTGATTGACAGTTAAATTAACTTGTACAAACAAAAAAAGAACAATTTATTCAAATAACATATAAACATTTGCTATATCCTCCATCAAACGAGAAAACTTTTTGTTTTCACACATTTTCCATCTTCTAAATTCCCTATTGAAAGCCCACTCCGATTAAAAATAAAACCTAAACAATTTCAAGATCATATGCAAACAAAAGTAAAACAGTCACAGAAAAAATAATGTTTTTATTCCAGTAAAACGTATTCCGCTGAAACATGTTTCAGTAAAACATATTTCAGTAAAACACCACCTCCTCTCTCTACAAAAAAGACCGTAGACTTTCAAAAACAAAACTATCTTACTCCCAAATTTCCCTCGAAGATACCTTCACTTCAGTAAAACTTATTTCGGTAAAAACTTACTTCGGTAAAACTTACTTCGGTAAAACACCTCCTCTCTCTACAAAAGACAGTAAACTTTTAAGAAGGAAACAATTCTCCAGACTCTCTCCTCCCAAATTTTCCAAATTTCCCTTAAAACCGACAGCCGTAACTGTTCGCAATCCTAAAGCTTTTCCGAGTCTAACCGATCCACTACCGTCTTCTCCCGAAATCGAAATAATGGGCACTTTTTTTAAGTTTGCGAGAAAATTCAAATGAGAAACAAGATATCGCGGATAAACATCGGCCGCATATATTACCAGTAACACTTTACTACCTTTTTCCTTTTCCTGTCTATGCTGTCTCTCTCTCTCTTGTTCCTCTCTCTTTCGTTCCTCTAACTTTTGTTCCTCTCTGTCTTGTTCCTCTCGCTCTTTTTCCTCTCTCTCTTGATCCTCTCTACCTTGTTCCTCCCTCTCTTGTCCCTCTCTCTCTGGGCCCTCTTTCACTTGTTCCTCTTGCTCTGGCGCCTCTCTCTCTTGTTCCTCTCTCGCTGGAACCTCTCCCTCTTTCTCCATTCTCTCTCCTTCCTCTCCCTCTTTCTCCTTTCTCTCTCCTTCCTCTCCCTCTTTCTCCTGCCTCCCTATTTCCACCCTCCCTTGCTCCTTTCTCTCTCGTTCCTCTTTCTCTTCTTCTTCTCCTTCTCTCTTCTCGACTGTATCTATGCCTGCAATTTTTTTATCATCTTTCTCGAATGTGAATTTAAGAAAACTCTCATTTTTACCGCCAGACTCCACCTGTCTTTCTGATTCCATCAAAGAAAACGTCTCCTTCTGAGAAATATCTTTAAGAATTTCACCTACATTCACATTTTCCTCTGATTTTTCTAAAGTTTTTCCATGGTCTACAAGCTGAGATTTACTACTAAGAGACTGAATATTTTCAGGATTCAACAGTATTTCTGTATAAAAATTATTTTGTGAACTTCCCACCAAATTCTTGACAGCATCGTTTAAATTCTGCTCAGTTCCAGTACCATTTTTTTCCGACTCCCCATTATTTCCCCCCGACACGATCGTACTTTTTCCCAGTCCCCCACTATTTTTACCCAAAACTATTGTACTTTTTTCGGATTCCCCACCATTTTTGCCCAAAAGTACTGTAATTTTTTCTGATTCCCCACTATCTTTGCTCAAAACTATCGTCCTTTCTTCACTCTCTCCACCTATATTCATCCTCTCAAGTGCTTTTCCCACTTCGGAAAGTCCAATCCAAAAGTGGTCTTTTACTAAACCTTTGCAAAGTCCAATTTTTTTTCTCGCTTTCCGGTTTTTAAAATCCGTTTTTTCTTCCTGAATTCTTAAAAAAGGATTGACAAAAGAACTAATTTGACTCAACAGCCATTGAAGCTGTCGACCCCTAATAGGACCACCGAAGTTTTGGGGCTCTGGTACAAAGTTTTGGAGGATATTACTATTATGAAAAGGAGATAAAGTTTTTTGAGAGCTTTTAGGAAACTTCGTCTGAGGTTGGGAATCAGAAGTCAGTCCAACCGGAGAACGTTTTCGTGACATTTTGAACAGAAAACGAAAAATGCAAAAAAAAGGAGTCGAAGGAGAAGGAGAACGAGGAGGAGAAGTGGCTTTGTTAAAGAAAGAAATCACAATGGTAGGTTTCACAACTTCAAATCTGTCTCAAATTCTGGCTTCCTGAATTTCTCTTGACATAACCCAAAAAAAAAAAAACTTACTGATCTGCTTCTTTGTACAACTCACGTCCTTTAAAACAACAAAAAGGTTGTCGATTGTCACAAAATTTTCCTTTTTTTGTCAACTTGAGGTGTCCAACAAATCAACTCATTGACGAATTTGTTAAATCGAAAAAATTTAAACTTTCGGACTCCAACGACCCTGACGATATTGCTCCAAATATCGAAGAATCACCTTTCTCTGCAATCAAACATATCCCTTAAGCAGGTTTCGGTACATAATTTCACCAAAATTAGTGTGGATCAAGGTGCCCTTTTCTTTTTTCTTTCAGATTGACTTATAAAAAAGAGCAAATTGGGAGACTTATGACCCTCGGAAATTACTGGACAACAAGTTCCACACGGGCACTTCTTTTGTATGTACAGATTTGGTGTGGACAAAACTGATTTCTGTGTAGCATTATGTAATGTATATAGTATAGGCAGTAGTATGAATAGTATATAAATGACATACACAGTATATGACATACACAGTATATATAGTTTAAAAGAATATGTATATTCTATATAGTGTATACAGTCAATATGGCATATATGCTAACATAGTTAAGACTATATAAATATATAAAGTACTACATTTACTATATATAGTGCGTATCATAATCTCTACCGGCGATTTCCGGTACTTGGTATCCAGGAGAGTGCCGTTCTTCGCTCGTTATGGCAGTACAAATATAACTGGCGGTATATCGGTCCATGGTACAAACCCTAGGTTTTTTTAAACGTAAATCTGACTGTTCGATGTTTCATTGACTGTCGTGGCAAAAATGAGCTTGCTTTGAGCATACGAGTCTCAAAGATATCGGCACACGTAATTACATCTCAGTCAAAGAGTATAAGGAATGTACAGGAGTGAAAGACCTGTAAACAAGGAGCTAACACTACACATTAAATACATCAAAACCGTAAAATTCGAGGTAAGTAGCCGTGGATTGATAAGACATCGACTTGTGAGCGTTCATGAACAAAGAAAAAAAACTGTCCCACAATAGCGAACGAATAGGCGTTTCCCGGTATTTGGTATTTAATTATATACCTGAAAAAATTTGGTGCGGTACGCAACACACACACATATATATAGTAGTATATATAGTATATGTATATGTATATGTATATGTGTATGTGTATGTGTATGTGTATGTGTATGTGTATGTGTATGTGTATGTGTATGTGTATGTGTATGTGTATGTGTATGTGTATGTGTATGTGTATGTGTATGTGTATGTGTATGTATATGTATATGTATATGTATATGTGTATGTATATGTATATGTATACATATGTGTATGTGTATGTATATGCATATGTACATGTGTACGTATTGGCATATGCATATGTATATGTACATGTATGTGTATGAAAATTTATGTGTATTTAGATACATTTAAAAAGGTGAGTTGATTGACCACTGTTGAGGAAAGTCAACTGCAAGTCTTCAGATTTAGGACAATCAACAGTAATACATGTATGAAAAAAAGGGCCACCATGGAGCTTGCCACGGGAGCATAACTGTCCAATCAAAATATTGGGAAGCAGAGGACCGATTGAGAACTAGAATCAAATTAATGTCAGAATTATCCTCGAGATCATAATGGTAACATTGCTTCATACATGAGAGTCAGAGAAAGAAATAAAGGGAGAAAAACAAAGAAAGAGAGATATTAAGCAAAAGAGCGGGAGAGATTTTTTACTAACCTGCAGCAATGCGAGAGCTGCAAGTGTGACGTGACGTAAGAGCCTGCCAGCCATGGCTGGGATAGAAGGAGTAACCTTTGTTTTCCGACTGTTGACGACGACGGCTTCTGCAGATACCGTACTAGACGTGCCGTACTAGATATTTCGTGCGGCCAATTTCTTACGGCCGCACGAAACGTCCACAAAGCGAAATTTTAAATTTCCGTTGCACTTGCGCACTTCGCACGGAAATCTTCGCACGTTTTGGAAGAACGACGGCTGACAAGCCAACGCATTCGAAGGTTTGCCTACAGTTGCCACGGTACAGTCCCATGCTATCGATACTATTTTTTTAACATTTTTAGAGCATTAATCTCACAACAGAGTTTTTCCATTTTTGATCTTGACATCAGGATCGAAAGGTGAGACCGTTATCTTTCAATTGCTCCCTTAGAAAAAGAAATTCAACTCTTGAAGACTTATGACCCTCAGAAATTACTGGACAACAAGTTCCACACGGGCACTTCTTTTGTATGTACAGATTTGGTGTGGACAAAACTGATTTCTGTGTAGCATTATGTAATGTATGTAGTATAGGCAGTAGTATGAATAGTATATAAATTGACATACACAGTATATATAGTTTAAAAGAATATGTATATTCTATATAGTGTATACAGTCAATATGGCATATATGCTAACATAGTTAAGACTACATAAATATATAAAGTACTACATTTACTATATATAGTGCGTATCATAACCTCTACCGGCGATTTCCGGTACTTCGTATCCAGGAGAGTGCCATTCTTCGCTCGTTATGGCAGTACAAATATAACTGGCGGTATATCGGTCCATGGTACAAACCCTAGGTTTTTTTAAACGTAAATCTGACTGTTCGATGTTTCATTGACTGTCGTGGCAAAAATGAGCTTGCTTTGAGCATACGAGTCTCAAAGATATCGGCACACGTAATTACATCTCAGTCAAAGAGTATAAGGAATGTACAGGAGTGAAAGACCTGTAAACAAGGAGCTAACACTACACATTAAATACATCAAAACCGTAAAATTCGAGGTAAGTAGCCGTGGATTGATAAGACATCGACTTGTGAGCGTTCATGAACAAAGAAAAAAAACTGTCCCACAATAGCGAACGAATAGGCGTTTCCCGGTATTTGGTATTTAATTATATACCTGAAGAAATTTGGTGCGGTACGCAACACACACACATATATATAGTAGTATATATAGTATATGTATATGTATATGTATATGTATATGTATATGTATATGTATATGTATATGTATATGTATATGTATATGTATATGTATATGTATATGTATATGTATATGTATATGTATATGTATATGTATATGTATATGTATATGTATATGTATATGTATATGTATATGTATATGTATATGTATATGTATATGTATATGTATATGTATATGTATAATATGTATATGTATATGTATATGTATATGTATAAGTATATGTATATGTATATGTATATGTATATGTATATGTATATGTATATGTATGTGTATATGTGTATGTATATGTATATGTGTATGCGTATGCTATCCGTATGGGTATGCGTATGTGTATGCGTATATGTATATGTATATGCATATGCATATGTACACGTATATGTATATGTATATGTACATGTAAATGTATATGAATATATATATATATAAATATATATTTATGTATATATACATATATATACATATATATACATATATTTACATATATATATACATATATATATATGAAATTTGGTTTCAAAGGCACCTGTTCCCAAGATACTCCAATTTTCTCCCTCTCCCTCTCCCTTTTTAATGGTGTATTATATGAAATTTGATTCAAAATGCACCTGTTTGCAGGGAACTCCAATTTTCTTGAGTCCTCTGGTCCTGGTGCGCAGCAGCTCAGAAACTTCCGGAATCGCAGAACTTATTTTGTCGGCATTCGTCATCACCTCCGGCCGGTTCAAACTCTTCAGGAAATCCTTCACAGTGATGGCATTGTTCCCCTTAATTTCAGCTGCAAACCCAACAAATTCACAAAAAAAAATATAGGGATTTTTAGAGATGTAAATATTTTTTATAATTTTATGAAACTAAATTACGTGTGTGTGTGTGTGTGTGTGTGTGTGTGTGTGTGTGTGTGTGTGTGTGTATGTGTGTGTGTTAGTATATATATATGAATATATATGTACATATATATAAATATATGCATGTATACACACATACACACACACATCTATAGAGAGAGAGAGAGAGGTGTGTATGTGTATATGTGTGTGTATATATATATACACATACATACGTAAATACACATCTATACACACACATCTATAGAGAGAGAGAGATGTGTGTATGTGTGTATGTATACAACTATATATATTTATATGCATATATATGTACGTCCATTTATACATATGCTTTAAACAGATATGTGTGCATGTGTACATATATGTATGTGTGTTTGTGCATTTATATACACACACAAATACACACACACACACAAACACATACGTAAACACATAAATAAGGCTCTTTCAGAAATGACGAAGGATTAAATGTTAAAATGACACCTAACATGATTATTTGACAAGATAAATATATAGAATGTAAACACAAAATCAACCACAGCTCTGCTATTTGCCAACCGGCGTGCAAATCTAGCCCCAACAAATCCTACAAACCACTGTAACAACCTAAAAGACGCTAGAATAACCTACGAATCTAAACTGACTACACAGCCTATTGCTATTGGAGTTCATAAAACTAAATCAGCTGTGACTTTCTTTGCCCAAAAATCATAAAATAGTGTTAACAACGCCATTTAAGGGAGAGAATACAATCAGCAGCCTCTCCCAACACGAAAAAATAGTATAATACACTCAATAATATTTGCATTTACCCTAATAATTCCTTTATTCCCCTAATTATTCCCTTATTCCCCTAATTATTCACTTATTCTTATAGTGATGGGCAGTGTAGTGATGCGTATCGAAGCAGAACCGACGATTTTCTATTTTCATATCGGAGGAGATTTTCATGTTCGTCGATAAAGGTGTTCGGTTTTGTATCGGCAATATTATTATAAAGATAATAATATTATCATGTATGTATAATAATATATATATCTATATATATATACACACACATATACATATATATGTGTATATATATATATATATATATATATATATATATATATATATATATATATATATATATATATATATATATATATATTATATGGCAAGTTCGTCTTTAACCCTAATCTATTTAGGGTTTCAAACCGCAGGAAATTGCAAACAATTTTAATTGTTGGTACCACATAAAACCAAAACCACCCAAAAAAAAAAAAAATGCCAAAAATGGAGCTGTAGAGCTAAAAGAACCCTAGAATCTAAAAAGTCTAAGAAACCTAAAACACCCTAGAAAACCCTAGAAAACTCAAGGAAACCCTAAAAAATAAATTCAAAAACAAAAGCCTACAAAAACCCTTAAAGACCTTGGAAAAAAGACACCAAATACGAAATTAATAGGATACATGTTGGGGGCGCAAAAGGAGAAAAGAAAGAAAAAAAAAATCATCACTTTCTAAACATTGAAAAAAAACATTTTACTACCGAACATCGAAACATAATATCTAATATATAATATATAATATATAATATATACTATATAATATATAATATATAATATATAATATATAATATCTAATATATAATATCTAATATCTAATATCTAATATCGCAATAAATAATACGCTCCAAAATCAGTACCTACAATTATGGTCGAGTATTGTACGGATAATGTAAAATCCAGTAGAACAACTTCCAAAACCCTCAAAAACTGCAACAAAATCCTTCATAACCTGAAAAACCTTTCAAAACCCTAAAAAAACGTCAAAACCCTAAAAAACGTCCAAAACCCTGTAAACCCTTCAAAACCCTAAGAAACCGTTCAGCCATGCCCATTTCTCTCTTTCTCCATCTCCCTCTCCCTCCCCTTCCCTCCCCCCCTCCCGCCCCTCCCCCTTCTCCCCTTCCCCTCCCTCCCTCCCTCCCTCCCCCCCCCCCCCCCCCCTACCAGATGCTTCCACAGTCGTCTCCTGCTGCTGCTGGCAGCGGCGGTTGGAAAACGACAAAAAACGGTCAACTCCACCAGATGAGACAAGAAGCGGACTGCAAGTACGAGAAAAGACAAAAATCGCCGCCTCTGAAGACTGACGTACTGAAAAGGTACGAAGGAGATTGGATAGAGCGCCACGTGGCATGTTCATGCTAAAAAAAAAGAAAAAAAAAGGAGAGCGGAGAGAATAGAGAGGGAAGATTAGGGAAAGAAGAGGGCAACGAGAAGTACGGAGATTCGTTTTGGGACTGCAAGCGTTTAGGGTTTCTGGTTTAGGGTAAGTCGAAATAGTCGTAATTAGTGTTAGGTATCGATGACCATTTGCCGATACTCGATATATATCGAATTTCAGCTACCCGATAATCGATATATCGCCTCGATATATTGAAAAGCTAAATATCGCGATATATCGTATTGTCTATATATCAAGGCTTTTTAAAACGAAATACGCGACAACCCTACCAATTTGTACCGCTTACTTTGTTTTTATACGCGAAATAACATTAAAGAGAATCTTGCCAATACTCTCCGAAGGTCTTGGAGGTAATACTGACCGTCAGATGTTCATCCGCGAGGCGTCCGCTTCATTTTTCTCTGTAGCTGCCAACGTACCTATAAGAGGTGGGTTGGCAGATACAGAAAAAAAAAAAAATCGTGACACGCTGGACGAATAAGCTACGTGTCAAGATGGAAAACCAACGAAAATTGACTAAATTTGCACATGGTATGTACGTTTCAAAATGCAACTGAAAATTAAAAAAGTAATCTCGAAACGGTCTTTCGTCGCGCAATTTCTTTAGTCACGCTATTTCCTGCAAAGGATTTTCGTCATGTTCGAAAAAAAGAACCCTAAAAAATGAGTTGGCGTAAAAGAATGGCGCTTGTAGAAAGTACAAAAGTTTTGTCGTATTATGACTTGGTGCGCAGGTACATTCTACGCAATTAAAGATTTGAAGTGAAATTTGTCGACATGAAGTTTTTTAAAAGATTTTCAATATCTGGTCAAAACCTACGTGGTGCCACTCAATGAATAACACGTGGATTACAGACTCTTCGTCACGGAACATCGACTCAATTAACCCGACCCGTAGAGTTGGCCGTACGATTACAGAAACGACTGATGGAACTTGACCCTAATGCTGCTGCAGCTGGTAGTAAATATTCGGAAGCATTTCAGTGTCATTATCCTCTTCACCTCCCATCCCTTAGGAATCCATGGAGAAAACTAAAAGTGTAACCTTTCTATAATATTAGTCGCTGGAAGCGGATAAGCCGTAATGGCTACCTATCTACAGATTGGTAGGTATTCTTGCCTGAAAGCATGAAAAGAACAGTCTGCATTTTTTTTTTCAGATTATACTTTGACTTAATTAGTGTGACCTTTTCGTATGTGAAATCTCTACATCCTAAATAATTAATAATATGAATTACGGATTTATTACTTTTATGTCGGTTACATTTTGCGGCGTCTACCTTTAAGTCACGGAACAAAAATCACGTCGTACGTCGCGTATCAACCAGTTTGTCTTCATCGCTAAAATAACATATTATATAAAATATTAAATTTAAAAAATACTATATATCGCGATAATTTTTGTTGGTCTCGGTACGATATATCGAGAAGTTTGCTCAATCGATATTCGATATATCGAATATCAAAATTATCGCGGCATGAAATTACCCGATACCCAACACTAGTCGTAATAGTCGTATTAGTAATTTGTATCGGGTAAATACCCGTCGCATTATAACCGATACCGATGTATCGGTTATCGAAAGGTGAGGGGTAGCAATATATTCAAACAAATTTAATAATAATGTTTAAGGTTATAGACTTCTACTGTACAGTTAAGGGTTGTTGGTTGTGCTTTTTTTTCAATAAAAAAACACGAATGAGAAAAAAACCCTAAACATACTTATACTTGCGACGCGCAGCACGGCGCAAGGCATCGTAAAGAGAAATTGGAGTGAAAGGAGTGAAAGGCGATGTGGACCCTTTCACACGCGACCTTCACTCCTAAAAACACAAGATTCAGTACAGTATTGTAGGGCAGAGGTCGCAACGATAAACCGAAACCGTGACTGACCGTTAACCGACCGCCCGCACCGGACCTAGAACGGATTCGGTTGCCAAATTTTGGGGGCTGGGCGGTCGCGGTCGGTTGATTCACCAGGAAAAAAAAAAAGTCGGTAACGGTCGGTCAAGCAAAAAACAGAAAAAAATGAAAATTTTGTACTGTCCATACAATCCAACATTATTGTGCTTTGTACTCTTTAGTATCGTGGAAGTACGTGACATCATGATTAGTGTCGCAAATCTGATACGATAGTAACACTTCATTTCACAAAAATTAGGGAACGCGACAAATTGTAATTATTGGCTTATTGATACGTCGTGTAAAACAAAGTTTTTTTTTTGTTTTTTTTTCGGTTACGGACAGGTACAGTTAGTCGCAAGAAATCGAGTTTTGGTTAACTTTTATTTTTGTGAACGCCGGTCGGTTAACAGTTAACAATTTTGGAGCGTGACATAACCCGGTCAAGCGTCGGCTACTCAGATTTTGAAAAAGAAAAAACGGTCGGTTTCGGGTATGTAAAACTTGGACATTTGCGACCTTTGTAGGGTTGTAGCCTTATGGGGGTTTCACACCTGAATTCAGTGTTGCGGATCGAACAAGATTTGGCGATTTGCCAATTTTAAATATGTAGTGTAGTTTTTTGAAGGGTTTCCGATAATTGATAAATCCTGGAGGTCAAAGGTCGCAAAAGTCAAAATTTTACATAACCGAAACGGACCGTTTTTTTTTTTCAAAAATCTGAGTAACCGATGCATTACCGGGTTATGTCACGCTCGAAATTATTAACCGTTAACCAACCAGCGTTTAAGAAAATAAAAGTTAACCAAAACTCGATTTCTCGCGACTAACCGTACCCGCCCGTAACCAAAAAGTACAAAAAAAATCTTAGTTTTTCACGACCTATCAATAAGCCAATAATTACGATTTGTCGCGATCCCTAAGATTTGCGAAATGAAGAGTTAATACCGTGTCAGATTTGCGACGCTAATTATGATGTCACGTACTTCCACGATATCAAAGAGTACAAAGTCCAATAATGTTGGATTGTATGGACAGTACAAAATTTTCTTTTTTTTTCGTTTTTTGCTTGACTTTTTTTTTTTTTGGTGAATCAACCGACCGCCATTGCCGAGCCCCCATAATTTGGCAACCGAATCCTTTCCGGATACGGCGCGGGCGGTCAGTTAACGGTCGGTCACGGTTTCGGTTGACCGTTTGAGACCTCAGCTAGAGGTAAGAGGTATCGTCCATTATCCAATTATATCGAGTTCGATACCAACATATCACCAAAACTTGTACATTTGATTTCATAATTTTTGTGTACTTCGTTAGAACTTTTTAAAGGTACGGTACATGATGGATCGCTAGCGGTGTTTATAGCGCTATATCGGTGCCCTTAATTTATAACCATTGAACCTAGAATAAACTCGATAACACAATTTATTCCTTTATAATCTACTGTTGTGTATCGAAGGTCCATTTCACATATTTGATACCTACCTAGTTTAAAATACCCCATAATTGATACATCGCTCCGATATATCGAGAAGCTTGATAACGCAATATTGAGTCGATATATCGGTTGATAATTCGATACATTTTTATCCCGATATATCAATGTGACGTCAGGTAATATATAAAAAAAATCCTCTTGTTAGTGGAGGGGAGATCTTCCCTAAGATTCATGTCACGCGAGATGAAATGTGCGTCTCAATCGAATTCGTAACGACCACGTCACCAAGGGTCCTCCCAACACCATGGAGAAAAACCAAGTCAACCCAAGGGCTCTGAAAATCCGTAGACTAGGACTGGGGAGGATTGGTATGAAAAAACTCTCATTTGACGGTGCTATTTAACTCACCTCCAGCGGCAAAATCACATCTCACACCAAATCATACGTTGCAGCATGTTCCCCACCATATGATCAACGAAGTAAATGTATTCGTTCACCGTGAATAGGTTGGTTGCAAACAAAATGGGTCCGTTTTAAAAACGACAGGTGAGGCAAACCTAAACATAAGCGTAAAGTAGATGCAATCTAGACGGACAATAAAGAGAGAGTAAAAAAATATAGGTTTGACTTTTGGCCACACACTAGCCCCAAGCCGGAAACACGAATGCAAACGAGAACGCGAAGGTAATGCTTCTAAGGGGTTCCACAATTTAACGACATCTACTTTTTTAAATATGCGTTTATGTAATTGAAAGTGAGTGTCAGCAATGTGATTCGAAAAGTGGGACTTGGCTTTGAGCGGGGGAGGAATTAGTGTATTAGGCAAGAGGAGGGCTTATAGTAATGGTAGAAAACCTTCCGCCACCTTATTGACAGCCTAAGCTAGAATAGAGACATCATCAACGGTAAAACGAGGGTTGGCGCCACTAAAGCCCAACTATTTGAATGTATCGCTGGCGCAATGTTGATGACGTTAATCAAACCTAAATCGCCACTCGAAATTGGGAGGCTAGCTTGTTGACGAGCAAACAACCCATATCTACTGATGTACGAACCAATCAGAGAACTATAAAGTACACAAACGTACTGTGGCCCATGTCTTTTCTATAGAGCATGTGTACCATAAGGCCATAGAGTGGACGTCTGTCTCCTTCAAACTTGTCCTCGTGCTACCGGGATTCTCGCTTCCCAATCCTATCTTGCCACGTGGCGCCCCATCATGTCACACCTGAAAACCGCCAAAGCGACCATTTGCGGATCTCGGCGATGATGTGTGTCATCGGATCCAAACCAACTTTTAATACTAGCCCTTTAAAGCAAATGTCCGGTACATTTGTTTCGTGCGTACTCAACCTTTTTGTTAGATGTGACTTATGTCACTCTTTCTGACCTGCCCAAGGAGCCAAGGCAGCCATGGCTCCACCACCCTCTCTTTCCTATAATAACAATAACAATTATGGGGGGTAGAGGGAGGAGGTGGATGCAAACTGAATGTGCTTTTCTTTTCTGTTTTCACTAACCTATTCAGACCTAGAAAATACTTTACAAATCTAGTAATTTCAACACTCCCCTTATTTTCTATTCTAATTTTAACTTTTCTTTTAGTCCACACTTCTCTCTACTGTAGAAATTAATTGTACTTTTAGAATTTTCTAGGTTTTGTAAAAGGTAAAATGCAAAAACAGAGTAGAGGTTGTCTGCCTCTAACTCTTCTCCTCAACTCCCACACTTGTCGCAGTCACTGGGAGTTGGAGAGGGAGCTAGAGCCATGGCTGCCTAAGCTATCCAAATGGAGGCAGACAGGAGGTTGGTAGTTTTACTTAAATAGACCTTGACAAGTCCAGGGTTTGATCCCGGGACCTGTCGTCTGGCAAAGTTACCGGTAGCTAGTAGCTTTAAATATTTGGTCTAAATATAGCGATATACGATATAAGGTTTGATAGGTATTTAAATGTAACCATGTAGATTAGTTCATATAACGGAATCGTAGGACATAGATTCAATTTGCATTGTACGGAGTACGAAAGATTTTGAAACATGTATCTCGCATTTGTTTCAAACTTGAAACAAATACCGCGCAAATATTTATTACGGCTAAGATTGAAATCCGGTTTGATAAGACGACCGCGAATGATGCCGAGATCGCGGAATTTGATTTTGGCGATTTGCGGTCACCGCCATATCGACTGACACGTGGAACAACCGCATTGGATCGCGACATCTCTGGGGATTACAGAGCGAATCCCTATATGACATGTGTCGACGATTTCACGATATCGTACAATGTCCGTACAAAAAGTACATCGGCACCTGTACCTTTCTGTACGACAATGTTTTTATTGGTACCGCACGTCATTAGATAGAGTTTTACAGAGGGATAGGACTTAGAAAATTTGAAGAGATATGATCCTCTCTCCTAGAGAGCTCCTGGACAAAAGGTCAACATTGACCCACCATAACTTAATGCTCAGGTGAGCAAATTCAGATATTTTTTTGCTATCGACTCAAGAGAGTCTTACCTTCACAAGGGTGAAGGTGGTCAGAGTTTGTCTCTGCCAGGTTGGCAGTTATTTTTTCTGAAACACAAAGGGGTCAGGGTTATCCTAGAGGTTTCGTGTGAGCTGGTCATTTTGAGAACCTATGGAGGTCTCAGAGTTACAATTTATGGGCCCACCCTCTAGGGTACCCATCTTTAATGGAACTGGCTTCATACAGTGGGAATGTATGATGACAGGAGCTCTATGCGAGAAAAGGTTTTGGGGGATAGTGAGTGGATGAGTGGGGCGTCTTTAAAATCTTGGCATCCCTCCAAGGTTTGGAGGAAGCAGATTCACCAAAAAGAAGATCCATCTTTAATGGAGGAGACAACGGATGGAGAGATAGAATACCTTGTAAATCTGGTGATTTCTACACTCCTTTTATTTTCTAGTCTAATTTCAATTTCTCCTTTAATCCACATTTTTCTCTATAGTATTTTAACTTGGGAGAGGGCACTGGTTTGGTGATCATATTAGCCACCATTTCCCCATCACTCCTAAACAAAAGATTCACAATTTTGTTTTCGACCTTTTCCCTCACAAAACTTAATCCTATGTGCATATGTCTAGCCTTTAAATGATGTTCTGGATTGGCTGTACTCACAATCGCAGCGTGATTATCACAAAACATTATATGCACTCCCTTTATCATATACCACAGTTCTTGCAATGATGACTTAACCTACATCAACTCTTTCACAACAGAACAAGAGGCCATGTACTGAGCCTCCATAGTAGATTGAGCAACCACCTTTTGTTGCTTGCTACTCCAACACCAAGCACCTTCCCCCACATACAACACATACCCAAAAGTGCATCTTCTCATAGGTGCATCCGGATAACTAGCATCACTTGAAGTGGTGATGTCAGTGTGCTCCCCTCCCAAATGCAACTATAAATCCCTGGTTCCCACCAGATATCTCATGACTCTCTCAGCTGCCTCCCAATCTCTCTTCTTAGGATCATTAAGACTCCTACTGAGGACTCCAACTGTTGCTGCTATGTCTGGTCTAGTACAGTTTATAAAGTAGATTAAGCTTCCTACAACTTGCCTCTAAGGAATGGACTTCATAAACTGTCTTTCTTTTGGACTCATCTGATCATCTAAGACTATCACTCCTCTTTCTATACTCCCATCACTTACTTTCTTCAAGTCCAAGGGAGTGGTACAACTGTTTGCCTTTTCCATTTGGAATTTCACAAGCATATTTCCTATTGCTTCTTTCTGAGTAAGTCTGGTAATCCATTTCCCCCTATCTCTTTCCATTTGAATTCCCAAAATGTATATTGCCTCCCCTAAATCCTTCATGTCAAATCTGCTTCTAAGATATTTCTTGAGCTTATTGATCTTTACCATAGACTTACTTAACACCAACAAATCATCCATATAAATTGCAATGAAAATAACACCATTCTCATCCTCAAACATATAAGTATAATGGTCGGAAATGTTTCTGATATATCCTAGACCTTTGAGAAACTCATCTAGTCTCGTATTACATTGTCTGGGAGCCTGCTTCAGTCCATATAAGGACTTTATGAGTCTGCACACTTTGCTCTCTTCAACTTCCTCTACAAACCCCTCTGGTTGCCGCATGAATATTTTTTCCTCCAGCTCACCATTGAGGAAGGCGGTCTTAATATCCATTTGATGTATTTCCATGTCTTCTGCTGCCGCTATATTGAGGAGAATCCTTATTGATTGGAAACGAACCACCGGAGCAAAAGTCTCCTCATAATCTATTCTTTCTTTTTGGGTGAACCCCTTTGCCACCAACCGAGCCTTATATCTCTCAATGATAATATTTGGGTTCAGTTTCAGTTTAAACACCAATTTGCACCCAATCGGTTTTTTCTGTCAGGAGGACAATCCACCAGTTCCTTAGTATTCGCTTCCATGATGGAGGCCATCTCATCATTTATGGCTCTAACCCATTTGTCTTTCTCCGGACTGTTGTTTCCATCCGAGTATGACTTAGACTCATCAGGTGGGACAGTTTAATTACCTTGTGAGCAGCCTATTTTTCTTCTAGCCTTTTGCTTTTTCTTTGTCCACCCTCAAAGTCTAAAGCTGGAATGGAGGGAAGTGTCGGGTTCCTCCTCACTGTTTCATCGGCTCCCCTATCGATGGAAGTCGGTTCCGGCTCCTCCTCCTTTGTCTCCTCGGAGTGCATAGAGATATAGGTAGATTCGGGTATATCTCCTTAATCTTAAACCTCCCTTGAACCGGCAATCACTTTCTCACTCATGTCCCTTCCGAGAAGGTCCGAGTCCTCCTCACTCTCAAACTCAAAATTGATTTTTATCTTTTTGGTGTATTTGAAGGGATCAAATGAATTCCCTTCATCCATGAAAACTGAGTGTTTTACCATAATGATATCTTGTTTAGCTAAGTCATAAACTCTATATCCGTTGACATCCACATCATATCCAACAAAATATCCCAGTTTCCCCTTAGCATCTAGTTTCCACTTTTCTTATCAGTGTCAAGACTATAAACTTGACTACCGAATACTTTCTGGTGAGAAATATTTGGTTTCCTTCCAACCCATCTCTCATAAGGTGTCATTCGTTTCATGGCTGAGGTAAAGACTCTTTCCTTCAATGTAGTTAGCACAGTTCATGGCTTCTTCCCAAAACCTTTTTCCTATCTTCTTGTCGACCAACATACTACATATGTTATCTGCTAGAGTCTCGTTTAACCTCTCAGCCACCCCAAAATGTTTTAGATTATATGCTAGAGTTTTGTGATGCTTAACTCCCTCATTTTTCAAGTTTTCTTAAAACTTGTTAGAGGTATATTCTCCCCATTATCACTCTTTATTCTCTTAATAGGTGTTCCATGCAACTTCTCACTCCAGGCTTTATATTATTTGAAGTAAGTTGGTGTTTCAGTCTTTGTTTTTAGGAAATAGACTCTAGAGTATCTAGACTACTCATCACTTATTGTCATTATAAATCTCTTACCTCCAATCGAAGGGACTTTTGCTGGTCCCCAAATATCTGTGTGAACCAGATCTAGCATTTTCTTACCTTTATATATGGCAGTTTAAGGGAAAGGTTGTCTGTGAGCCTTCCCTTGGGCACAGCCACTACAATCATCCATCATTTCATTATTCCCAAACTGGATGCCTTCTACTATATCAATTCTCTGGTTGCCTTCTACTATATCAATTCTCTTCATCTCCCTTAGCCTATCAAAATGCACATGTCCTAACCGCTTATGCCAAATCATCAAGTTCGAAACACCAATATAGTAAGCATTCTTATTTTCATTACTCACGTTAAACCTACACATTCCTTGGCTACCCTCATCTGCTGTGAAATAGACTTCATCCCCAAACTTAGGTGTAAAGACTCAATTTCTAATGAAGGTATCAAATTCCCTATCATCTAATAGTGAGTTAGAGACAACATTTAATCAGTTGTGGTATGTAGAGTACATCTGAGAAATAGAGTATAGAAGTCTAACCCTCCACAAGGACTTTCAAATCTATCAATAAGCACTAGATCTGTGGTAATTACTTAAATTGTGTGGGCTTGGTTGCCCCACAGAATGCACAGTTCATAAGTAGCCACTAGGATAGCATCAACCCACTTTGGTTTCCCCAATTATAACTGCTTTTCGACAAGCACTGACTGTGACCAGCCTCACCCTTGTGAGGACAAGACTCCTTTGAGTCTAACGCAAAAAGAATAGCTGAATTTGCTCCCTTAAGCAATTTGTTATGGTTGGCCAAAGACAACCTATTTATACAAAAGGTCACTTGGAAAGAGGCGCCTAAAATATTACTAAGTTCTAGTCTGCCTACTCTCAGCTACCTATTACTAAACCTTTGTCGAATAGGAACACTATATAGTCAAAAAAGGTACAATGGCCAATGCACTTATTGTACGGCCATTGTACGACTTTGCCTTCAAGGTGACGTTTGTCAATCGAGAGCCATGGTTCCTCCTCCCATATCCTCTGGTATCCAATAGTGTGACGCCACGTGGCATTGCGTGACGCTATCTCCAAAGGCCGCTAAAATCTCATTCCGGGTGGCCGTTGCAAGGACGACAGTCCGATCACTTCAATTTACACGGTTGAGATTCGCGTTTGTGCATGAATTGTTTCACATGCGTCTAGTAGTGAGTTTGGTGTGAATTTGCCGTTGTGTCACAGTTTAAGTATGTATCAAATCTAATGTATTCATCGTTGCGTTGATGGATTAATAGTTAAGGCGTCCCACTATATGTAGTCGGTAGGACCTAGGTTCAAATCTGGTCAAGGGCGACATTTTGGTAAAAATTCCCTCTATTTCAGTCTACCACCTTTGTGAATAGCGCGGCAGCCATGGCGTGTCTTTCATTCTCTCTCTTTCTTTCTCTCTCTCGTTAAAGACTTAACTAAAATAGAGACAAGAAATAAGTTACCTTTTTCAATACTCCCCTTGTTTTTTAGCTCTTTTTTTCTCTCAACACACAACCTTTTTTTGCAATAAACTAATTTTGGTGAACGAACTCCTTTGGTCATGATATCGGCTAGCAATTACTCATCCAGTTTGAAAACAAGTTTGATGATTTTGTTTTCAACTATTTCTCTCACAAAGCTAAGCGTTATGTCCATATGTTTGGCCTTAAAATGATGCTTGCGATTTGCAGCAATTGGAATTGTTGCCTGGTTATTACAAAAAATGTTTTGCACTCCATTCTTTATAAATCCCAATTCTTGCAGTAAAGATTTCACCCATATTAGTTCTTTCCCAGCTGCGCATGATGCCATATACTCAGCCTCCATTGTAGACTGAGCAACAACTTTCTGTTGTTTGCTGCTCCAGCAGCATGCACCCATCCCAATATGCAAAACATATCTAGAAGTTGACCTTTTGAGTGGCACATCTCCATAACTAGCATCACTCCAGGTGGTGATATTAGTATTCTCCCTTTCAGATTTAACCATAATTCCCTTGTTCCCACAAGATATCTCATTACCCTCCTCGTTGCCTTCCTTCCTTTCTTTCTTTCTCGAATTATTCAGACTTCTACTAAGAACTCCTATAGCTGTCCCTATGTCCGGACGTGTACAGTTCATAAAGTAGATCAAGCTTCCTACAATTTGTCGATACGAAATATTCTACATAAATTTATGTTCTTCTAAAGTAATCTGATCATCCATAACTATTACTCCCCCCTCAACATTCCCCTCACTAACCCTTTTAAGTTCCATAGGAGTAGAGCAATCATTGGCTTGGTCCATCTAAATTTTTTGAAGCATATTATCGATTGCTTCCTTTTGAGTTAGTCTGATTGTTTTCCTGTCTCTATTCCTTTCCAATTGTATTCCTAAAATGTACCTAGCTTCTCTTAAGTCTTTCATATCACATCGACTACTTAAACTTCTTTTTAGTTGATTTATTTTCTCAATAGATCTACTCAAAACAAGCAAATCATCCACATACACTGCATTGAAAATTGCACCATTTTCATCTTCAAAAAGATAAATAGAATATTCTAAGCTAATCCGTATGTATCCCAGACGGGTAAAGAACTCATCCGATTTTATGTTCCATTGTCTGGGCGCTTTTTTCAGCCCGTATAGTGATTTAATCAACATGCACACCTTGTTTTCTTCTCCCTCCTCTACAAATCCCTCCGGTTGTTTCATGAAAATTTCTTAATCTAGTTCCCAATTTAGAAAAGCAGTTTTTATGTCTGTCTTCCGTTGCAGCTAGACTTAGAAAGATTCTAACTAAGGGAAACCGAACTACCGGTGCAAAGGTCTCCTCATAATCAATTCCCTCATTTTGAGTGTATCCCTTTGCTACCAATCTAGCTATGTACCGTTCTATAGAGTTATCTGGGTTCAATTTTAGTCTAAAAACCCATTTACAACCGATTGGTTTTCTATCCGGAGGACAATCTACTAACTCCCAAGTGTTTGCCTCCATTATGGAACTCATTTCCTCATTAATAGTTGTTGTCCAAGCTATCCCCTTCCAAGCTATTTATGGCTTCCAAATATGTTTTAGGTTCTTCCGGATGGGACCGTTTGGTTAACTTACTGTTGGCCATTCTCTCTTGAATCTGTTTTCTGCTTCTTCGTCCTCCCTCTAATTCAGATGCCGGTATTGAGGGCATCCTCGGATTCCGTTTGGGTACAACTTCATCTCCCCTATCCGTTGACTATGGTTCTTCTTCAGTTTCTGTTTCAAGTGGAGCCTCATGCGTCTTCTCCGCTTTTTTGTCATCTGAATTTCCTACAAATTTAGTTTCTCCCTTGTGTGCTTCCTCAATTAGTTTAAGGTTTGGATTAAAATCCAGATCCGGGACTATCCTGATTTTAACTTCTTTTGTGTATTTAAACTGATCTATGGATTTTACTTCATCCATAACCACAATGTGTTTGGCTAAGATTATATCATTTTTCTTTAGATCATACACTCCATATCTTTTGCTATCTTCATCATATCCGACAAAGTATCCAGGCTTTCCTCTTCCTTCTAACTTCCATTTTGTTATCATTATCCAAACTAAACACTTGACTTCCAAACACTCTCAAACTAGACAAATCTGGCTTTTTGCCGGTCCACCTCTCATATGGAGCTTCAGTTATATTAGCTAAAGTTAGAATCCTATTCTTGATGAAGTTTGCATAATTCATAGTTTCCGCCCAAAACCGCAAGCATATCCTCTTATCAGTTAGCATACTCCTTGACATATCACCAAGTGTTCAATTTAGTATTTCGGCCACTCCATTTTGCTCCGGATAATCGGGAACAATTTTTTGATGATGAATTCCTTCGTTTATTAAAAACTTTTTGAACTCATTTGAGGTGTACTCCCCCCCATTATCACTGTTTACTTATTTTATGGAGACCTCATAAAGTTTCTCACTTCAAACTTTATATTCCTTGAAGTACCACAACACTTCTAACTTATGATTAATGAAGTATACCTTAGGATATCAAGACCAGTCATCGGTGATGGTCACCATATAACTTTTCCCTCCGTGTGAGAGATATCTCGCTGGTCCCCACACATCTGTGTATATAAGCTCCAAGACATTCTCTTTCCTATAAGTGGCAACCTTTGGGAAAGGAAGTCTATGGGTCTTCCCTTGTGCACAACCATTGCAATCATCTATCATTTCAAATTCCTCAATCTTTATCCCATCCACAATTCCCTTAGTCACAAGTCTCTTATGCCACAACATAATATCTGTTGAAATTTATGTATTTTCTAGGTTTGTATTGGAAAAATAAATAGAGTGTTGAAAAAAAAGGTAATTAATAGTTCACTTCTTTATTTTAGTTAGAATGTAAAGAGAAAGAGAGGAAGTAGCAGCCATAGCCTGCCTTTGGTCCTCTCTTTCTCTTTACATTCTAACTAAAATATAGAAGTGAACTATTAATTATATTTTTTTTTAACACTCTATTTATTTTTCCAATACATACCTAGAAAATACATAAATTTCAACACTCCTTTTATCTTCTAGTCTACTTTCTTTTCAACTCCCACTAAACACACACTTTTTTTTTTCTTTTCTTTTTCTTCTTTCTTTTCTCCTCATAAAACTTTAAGTGAATACCCTCGTATTTAAAGAAATGTATTAGATGAGCTGGAATAATAATTACATCACACATTTTATTTTGCATGCCATTTTTCATAAATTTGAGAAAAGATTTTATCCACCTCATCTCTTTTCCATCCACACTAAATCCAATTTCCCTCTTGCAATTCAAACAGCCAGCCTCATCACCAATCTGCAACACACACCCACATGCTAACCCTTTTACAGGCACACCTTTATGAATGCCATCACTCACATTAGTGATGTCAAATCCATTACCCCCCAAATTTTCCCAAAAAACAAGTGTCCCCACTAAGTTCCTCATAAGATCTACTTCTTCCGTACTCATATTTTTATCCATGATACTCACCCCATTTTCTGAACTTTCCTCACTCTCTCCCATGGAATTCTTTTCGCTATCACTTTCTATTTTTATTCTTAATAAATATTTCTCCTTCCCTAAACCTTTCATTAATTAGTCCTCTTCTCCCCCATCTTTTAAAACCCCCTCTAGATTTACTTCTCCTCTTTCTTCGGAATCCGTTGAAGTCTCCCTTTCCGACCAATTTTGTGTTTCCAAAATATCTATAAAACTATCCTCATTATATTTATTTTTCCCTTTTTCAATTATAGATTCTAGATCTGACTTTCTATACTCCTTGACATCCACATCATGTCTAACTCCTTTAAGTACCTCCGTTCCCTTTACTTCCCTTATACCTCCAAAAGCACACTGTTGCTTTCGTGGAATTTTTGTGTATTTTTCTCTCTTCTCTATTCTACCGATGTGGGAAGCTCTAAGATTTCTTTATCCTCTTTCTGCTCTTCCCTTTCTTCCTCCTCATCCACATTCCAATTTCTAAGTTCTTCCAAACAAGGGCATCCCTCCATATAATGACCCGGTTCCCAACAAAAGAAGCAAACCCTTTTTTTCAAAGCTCATTCTTTTCTTTTCCTCTCGCTCTCTTTCCACCGAAGTTTCGATAAGGTTTACCTTTGTCTTTCTTCCTCTCATCACGCTTCCGCTCGTCACCGCCGTTCCTCTCATCACGCTTGCGCCAGTCACCACCAGCTGTAAATGCAATCACCCTCTCACTTCCCATACGAAGCTCCAAGGTGCCTTCCCTCACTAGAACTATCCCCATGGTAATGCTCCAAGTCCATGATGAGCCATCCATTCCCTGCATATATGCGGTACTCATTTGGGAGCTTCAGGATTAGTGTATTAATCTTTCTCACCTCAAATTCTACATATCCCGCACGAGGAAGCTCAACATATAACATAGCAATATCAATGCAAAACTTTATCAAACTACCGCCTTTATAAACATAGGCCTTTATTTCTTGTTTTACTAACTGCTGCCTCTGTATAGTCTCACTCTTATAAATCCGAATTAGTGCTTCCCAAATTTCCAAAGACTAGATTAGACTTAAAAGAGTGATAATTATGGACTTAGACACATATCTAAGTTTGAGATGTTTTGCTATAGTGTTTTTATATTCCCATGTTTTTTTGTCATTTTCTTCAGTTTTAATCCCTACAAGTGGTACCATAGCTGAGAGCCTAGCTCCCCTCACCATATGTGTCCCTATATCCTTCTCCGCAATTTCCCCATCCACGGTAAGGTTTTTTCTTCACCTTCCGCTGCATCTGAAATCCGGTTGATATTCTGGGCAGCCTCATATGATTCTCCATAGTGAGCTCCTCTAAGGCCAGATGGCGAACATCTCACTTGTCCCCAAACAATTCCCCATAAGTGCTTCTCAAAAAGCAACCCCTCCATCGTAAACTCCCAATAAGTGAAGTCTGTTCCGTCAAACATAGACACCCTAGATGGTGGGCCCATAACGTGAAACTATGTGTGCTCCATCGCCAACATAAATCGCGAATCCAAAAGAACGTAATCTAGATAGTGCCGACTCCAACATGATATAAACCCAAAATGATTGACCCCTTGACAATTATAACCCCATTATAGCTTCACCGCTGTGAAATAAGACTTTGTGTGTGCTCAGTTCCACCACAAAATTCAAAGTTAGAATATGAGTTTTGAACACATTCACCCACTTTGACTTTCCGTTGGAAATGCAGCCACCCTGGCAGACAAAAACTCTGACCAACTACACCTTGTGTAGGTTCGACTCCACTGAGTTTGCAGCAAAAAGAATCACTGAATTTGCTCCCTTAGCATTAGGTTATGGTTGGCCAAAGATGGCCTTTATAGTTGCAAGCTCTCTTAGAGAGAAGTGCCTAAAAATCACTAGCTTTTATAGTTGCAAGCTCTCTTAGAGAGAAGTGCCTAAAAATCACTAAGTCTTGGTCTTCCTACTCACGATTACCTACTACTAAACCCTAGTCCAATAAGAACACTATATAGTACAAGAAGGTACGATAGTTGATGTACTTATTATACGGCCATTGTTGGACATGGTCTACAAGGTGACATCTGCCAAATAGGGAGCAATGCTTCCTCATATCTTCTCCGGTATCAAATAATGTGGCGCCACGTGGCACCGCGTGACGCTATCCTCAAAGGCCACGGAAAGCTTATTGTGGGGGGCAGCTGTAATGGTGGCGTCCGATCAATTGTATTTATACGGCTTCGATTCGCTTCACGCATATTTATCTATTCCTCGGACTAATTCACAATAGACTAACGAAAACGAGCATTAATCAATTCATGCATAGAAGCGAATCGAAGCCGTATAAATACAACTGATAGGACGACCACTATTACAGCCGCCACCCACAATAAGCTTTCGGCGACCTTTGAGGATAACGTCACGCGGTGCCACGTGGCGCCATATTATTTGATACCGGAGAAGAAGGGAGGAGGAACCATGACTTTTGATTTAGGAGATGTCACTTTATAGACCATGTTGTACAATGGTCGTACAGTAAGTACATCGACTATCGTACCTTCTTGTACTATATAGTGTTTTTATTAGACTAGGGTTTAGTAGTAGGTAGTCGTGAGTAGGCAGACCAAGACTTAGTGATATTTAGGTACCTCTCTTTAAGAGAGCTTGTAACTATAAAGGTCATCTTTGACCAGCCATAACTTAATGCTTAGGAAAGAAAAATCAATGATTCTTTTTGCCGCGGACTGAAGGGAGTCTCGGTCAGAGTTTTTGTCTGCCAGGGTGGTTGCATTTCTAAGGGAAAGTCAAAGTGGGTGAATGTGTCCAAAACATATATTCTAACTTTGCATTCCGTGGTGGAACTGAGCACACACAAAGTCTTATTTCACAGGGGTGAAGCTATAATGGGGTTATGATTGTCAAGGGGTCAATAATTTTGGGTTTATATCAAGTTGGAGTCGACACTATCTATATTAGCTTCTTTTGGATCTGCGATTTCTGTGGGCGATAGAGCACACAAAGTTTCAATATCACTTACACAAGAGTAGACGGTACCTTTTTTTTCATTGTAAAGTACAATTTTGAACATTCCCTGGCTACCCTTTTCAGGCATGAAATAGACCTCACCATCAAAACTAAGAGTGAACCTTCCTTTCTTAGTTCTTGTGACAAAATCTTTCTCATCTAAAACATTTGTAGAGATCAGATTTTTGTTGAGTTGTCGTATATATAACACATATGAAAGAGTGACAATGGAGACTTTCCCTTCAACTATGACCTTTTGATCCACTGATCCTACAAGATTTATAGTCACAACTCTACCATCCCTATATTCTATCTCAACAGTGGGGATCTTCCTCAACTTTGTAAACCACCTTTTGTCTTTGCACATATGCATAGATGCTCCTGAATCGATGATCCACCATTCCTTCGAGGGTTCGTTCATACCTCTAAATGCACATTTTTGCTTTTTCGTATTTCCACCTCATTATCTCCTTTTTATTGTGGAGAAGATCCTCCATCTTTTCTTTTTTGTTGTTTACCTACCCGTATTTCATACTTAATTCTTTCAATCTGGTGTAATCAGCCCTTTTATGTCCCGGTGTTCTGCAAAAGTGACAAACGCTTCTCTTTTGAGCTCCCATTTCTTGTTCATTATTTTGTCCTCCTCGTTTTCCCTTATAGATAACGTCTGAACTATCTTTTATTGCCACCGTAGGTGGTGGGCATAACGTGAATTTCCGTGGGCTCCGTTGCCCCATATAATGCACAGTTCATAAGTAGCCACTAGGATAACATCAACCTACTTTGGTTTCCCCAATAATAACTGCCACCCTGGAGGGCAATGACTCTAACCAGCCTCACCCTTGTGAGGACAAGACTCCTCTGAGTCTAACGCAAAAAGAATCAATGAATTTGCTCCCTTGAGCAATTAGTTATGGCTGGCCAAAGACAACCTATTTATACAAAATGTCACCTGGAGAGAGGCGCCTCAAATATTACTAAGCTCTAGTCCGCCTACTCTCACCTGCCTATTACTAAACCCTAGTCCAATAGGAACACTACATAGTACGAAAAGGTATAGTGGTCGATGTACTTATTGTACGACCATTGTACAACATGGCCATCAAGGTGACCCTTGTCAATCGAGAGCCATGGTTCTTCCTCCTATCTTCTCTAATATCCAATAGTGTGACGCCGCGTGGCATTGCGTGACGCTATCTCCAAAGGCCGCCAAAAGCTCATTCTGGGTGACGGTTGCGTTGATAGCCGTACGATCAATTAAATTTACACGGTTGAGATTCGCGTTCGTGCATGAATTATTTCACAAGCGTTTTGTAGTGAGTTTAGTGTTAATTTGTCGTCGTGTCATAGTTTAAGTACGTATCAAATCTAATGTGTTCATCGTTGCGTTGACAGATTAATGGTTAAGGTGTCCCACTATATGTAGTTGGTAGGACGTAGGTTCAAATCCGGTCAAGGGCGACATTTTGGTAAAAATGTCCTCTACTTTAGTCTGCCACCTTTTTGAATGCGCAGCAACCATGGCGTGTCTTTGATTCTCTCTCTCTCTCTCTTTCTCGTTAGAGACTAAAATAACATAGATCCAAGATATAAATTACCTTTTTCAACATCGCCCATCCCCATACTCTATGTTTATAGTAGGAATTTTTCTTAGCTTGTGAAATTCTGTGGTCTCCATTGACCCACAGAATGAGTAGCCTTTGTAAAGCCTCTAGGATAATATTTGCCCCTTCCACTTTCCCACTGAATAAGTGCCACCCAGGCACACAAATATTCTGACCACCCTCACCCCTGTGACGACAAGACTCCCTTGAGTCAAACGCAAAAAGAATCATTGAATTAGCTCCCCTGAGCAGTAAGTTATGGCTGGTCAAAGATGACCTTTATAGTTACAAGCTCTCTTAGAGAGAGGTACCTAAATATTACTAAGTCTTGGTCTGCCTACTCATGACTACCTACTACTAAACCCTAGTCTAATAGGAACACTATATAGTACAAGAAGGTACAATAGGCGATGTACTTATTGTACGACCATTGTACGACAAGGTCTACAAGGTGACACCTGTCAAATCGGAAGCCATGGTTCCTCCTCCCATCTTCTCCGTTATCAAGTAATGTGGCGCCACGTGGCACCGCGTGACGCTATCTCCGTATGCCGCCAAAAGCTCACTTCGCGTGGCGGCTATAATGTCGGCCGTCCGATCAAAACATGTTTTACACGGTTCAGATTCGCGTACATGCAGTCTTTTGGATAGTCTGCTGTTAATTAGTTGTTGCGTTAATGTTTATTTATTTATGAAACCCATCACGTGTATCGTTTCGTAGCGCCTTAATGGTTAAGGGGTTAGGCTATAGAGAACCTAGAGGTCGCAGGTTCAAATCTAGACTTAGGCATCATTTTAGTAAAATACCCTTTACTTCAAAATCCGCCACTTTCTAAACATGGCGGCAGCCATGGCGCGCCTTTGATCCTCACTCTCTTTCTTTAATGCAAAACTAAAATAGGGAAGTGAACTATTAATTACCTCTTTTCAACACTCCCGTTAATTCCTAGTCACTTTTCAATATTAATCCACAGTTTTCTCTGCAATAAATCAACTTAGGGGAAAACACTGCTTTTGTCACCATGTCTGCAATCATTTGTAATAAAGACTTTTCTATTTTCTATTGACGCTCCATTCATTGACATTCATGGGAGCGGGATTTAGGGTTTTATAACATTAAAGCAATTTTCGTACAGTGATTTAGTACGCACTTACAATTTCTACATTATAATACGCTTGTACAAATCTTAAATTTCGTATTACGTTTAGATTTTGCACTTGAATAATCTTTGAAGATTTTCAAGTATTTCAACATTTGAACATAAGCCTACGAGGTTCTAGCCAAATATAGTACGTAGGTGAGAGGTTGTTTCTTGGCACGACGTGATATAGGTCAAATTAATGAAATTATTACTGGCTCTAAATTATGTCCGTACGACTGAGCCTCAATACAACGTTAATTGGTGGCACATCTATCGAAAACATTAATCATTGTAGAGGGTGCAACAAAAGTTATCGTGGAAAAGTACACACGACGGAACAGATTGATCGGGAGTTACCGCACCATCGCATGTACGATTTGAGTTTGCAACCGTTAGAGGCGTCACGCCACACTTGCTAAAAAAACTTTAGATTCTAAAGATTGGTGGGACTTGATAGGATCCCATTTCGCGGAGAACTTGACGTTTTTAAACGTTCCACAATGTTGCTCAAAGGAGCTGGGGGCAGATTTAGGGTGGACTTCCATTACGCGTCTCACTAATTGTACGTAAAATTTTACTGATGGGCGTGCCTTCTATTAGGTCGCTTTTTGTAAACCACTTTTTTTTTGCGTGGCTCATTCTGGATGGTAACACGTAGGTTAATATTAGATGCTTAAAATCTTGAAAGAATCTTAAAATGCAAAGTTTGAACGCAATATCTGCATGATCGGAGGTAATATCTGTACCGGCGAGAGGAAATATGTGCACCAACGGACGTAATTAATGACTCGTACAGAAAGGCATTAAATGTACTACCCAACATTTTAAAACGCAACGACAAAAAGTTGGCGACAAACTTTGATGGTGGGAGCGTGACAACACAATTTACACGGATTCACAGCCACCTTGGAAGAAGGCACGTGGCCCATGCCACGTGTACGCACATAAGCGCGCGGTCATCGTGGATTTTTATGCTTTACCCTTTTTCTAAAATGGCAAAGCATTGAAGTCGCATTCGTCTCTGGTGACAACGATAATTTACCGTCGATTCATTTTGTGTCAAATCTTAAGCCGTTGAGTGTATTGATATTTGATTGGCGTCTCTGGTGACAATGATTATTAACCGTCGATTTATTTTGTGTCGATTCATTTTGTGTAAGATCTTGAGCCGTTGAGTGTTTTGAGTTTTTATTGGCTTTGTCATGTTCCATTTTGATGTAATGGAAAGAGACACATGGTACAATCCTATTTATTGTATCTCGCGTGGTTGTAGAGGTATGATAAAAGGCCAAACAAAATCGACGTCACGCCAAAATGTCGTGATATCAATACCGGTTGAGTAATGTACAGTATCGTACTTTAAAATTTTACGCGTGCGATCCGGGATCACGCCAAGTTGTCATTTTCTCAATATCCGTACACGCCAAAATGTTGTGTTATCAATACCGGTTAAGTAAGGTACAGTATCGTACTTTTAATTTTTGCGCACGCGATCCCGTCACATCACGCCCCGTTGTCGTGTTCTCAATATCCGTACACTACGGTTATTTCAGTGTTGGCGTGACGTACGATGTGTCGTTTAATTTATATCGGTACAGAAACGTACAGTATCGCACTTCTAATTTTGGCGCGTGCGATCTCGTCACATCACGCCACGTTGTTGTGTTCTTAATATCCGTACACTACCCAATGAATAGTAATTAGAGTAGATAACGCTAAGTCGGTCGCCCTAAATTTTGACTCTATCACGTTAAAATAGAGTAAATGATTCAATTTTTTTCATTATACTTTTTAAGGTAAAGTTTAATTAGCGTAAAAAAATCTAATATAGGTTCGTTTTAAATAGTGTGGAGTACGGACAACGTCTGACTGTGCAAAATTGTACTTTTATAAGTAAAAAGGTACAAATAATAATTTAATAGAATCGCGCTTGCATGTGAAATTGCACTAAACAAAAAAAATAAATCGCATCGAAAAAAACCCGTTCGCATAGTTCCGTCCGTCGACAACATTCTCGCCCGTGTGAACATTTACATGAATTTACATGTTAAAATTTTATAGTTAAACGACAACAGTATGAGTTGAGACAAATAGTATATAGCAATGAGACAAATAGTACTAACGTCATAATGACATCAAAATATACGGGCTGACGGTTTTCGTATGTCTAAATAATTTGGTGTTCATAATTACAACACGGATAATTATTGCCGACATAAGCTAATGTAGAGTAATTAAATAAAGTATAATAAATTTCCTCTGTGAAAAGGTTCTTTCACAATAATTAGCGTTTATAACTCTAATTGTTTTTTTTTTGTTTTTTTGCTCTATTTTTTTCTTTTCTATAATTAACGATTCGCGGTGTACCGTAATTTCAGTGTAGGAGTCACGTACAATGTTCGTATATGGTACGCACTGTACTATCGCATTTTACATGGTAAACACCATGACAATGCCAAGTGGATGGTTTAATTCACATTTCGTTCATGTAGGGGGGTTTGTTTAAGCGTAAAAGTTTCACATTAATTTGAGCGTTCGATCTCAATCTACTGAACGATATGAATGAATGGACCGAATATATCATTAAATCTAGAATACACATTAAACCATTAGCATTATTCAACCATTATTCGTTTAAACATAATACTAATGGTTCTTGTTTATTTTATACTAAGGTGTTGCATGTATATTTTTTACATTTTTTTTATCAATACATAAAATCACAAAATAATAAAACAAAAAAAAGACAAACAAAATACATAACCACAATACAATCTTGATCACATAACAAAAAAGCAAGAAACAAATGTAAGGATAACAAAGATAATAAAAAGAACAAAATAACATTAGACTTAACAAGGATACAACCAACTTAGTCCAGAGACCCAGAAGGTTGGAGCAACATCATTATCAGCTCGATGGCTGTCTAACACTACAAACACGTATTTTCTTTCATATTTTTTGATAGTTAGAATATGTGGATTACTTTAAGTACTTTTTTTTTTCGATCAAGCAACTTAGTCGAAGACCCAAATGGTTGCATAAACATCATGATCAGCTCAAATGCTGACTAACATTACAATCACTTGTTATTTATTATTTTCGTTGTTTATTATAGTAGATTGATTACTTTGAGTACTTTGTTTTTCTTTTTCTTTTTTTTGTGATCAACCAACTTTGTCCTAAGACTTAGAAGGTTGCTTAAACATCACTATCAGCTCGGAGGCTGATCAACATTACAAACACTTGTTTTCATTCATTATATTTGTTTGTTATATTACATTGTTACATTGATTTTTTTTTTTTTTTGTTTTTTACGATCAACCAACTTAGTCTAAAAACCAAAAAAGTTGTTGAACATCATTATCAGCTCAAAGGCTGACCAACAGTACAAATATTTTTTTTAAAATACAACACAAATACTTGACTACTTTGTATCGGTGAAACTTGATTACTTTGTTTTTTTTTAAATGACAAATACAGATATTGGTTTTTTTTTTTTTTTTTTTTGAAATACAATACAAATACTTGGAATACTTTGTTTTTGTGATACTTTGATTACATCATCATCATCATCATCATCATTACATCATCATCATTACATCATCATCATCATCATGATCATCACCATCATGATCATCATCATCATCATCATTACATCATCATCATTATCATCATCATTATCGTCATCATCAACGTCAACATCATCATCATCATCACCGTCATCGTCTACATCATCATCATCATCGTCATCATCATCACCATCATCATCATCATTATTGCATCATCATCATCATCATCATTACATCATCATCATCAACAACATCATTTTCATATAACATCATGGTTTTTTTTTTTTAAATACAATACAAATACTTTTAATACTTTGTTTTGGTGATACTTTGATTACATCATCATCATCATCATCATCATCATCATCATTACATCATCATCATCATCATCATCATCATTGTCACCATCATCTTCAACATCATCATCGTCAACTTCACCATCATCATCATCATCATCATTATATCATTATCATCATCATCATCATCAACATCAACATCATCATGACCGAGGTGATAGACCACATTACCATTCTTGTGAACAGGTCAATGTCCAAAAAGAAGGACATGGTTGCCGACATATAACACGTGATAATGGTGGTCTTGATCAACACACCGAAATTAGTGTGGACTCGACAAATCTAGGCAGAGAGAAGACCGTCACGTCCCATCGCCAAAAGGATACGAGGCTGCGTTCGGACAACCAAATACGAAAAATTAGACAACAATAATCAGAAATAAAAAATGGATCAACTATCAAAAAACAAAAATCTAAATCAAAACTAAGTTTTCAAATACTTAGAAACCGGAAATTGGAAATCGGAAATCAAAATTCAGAAATCGATTATCGGTGATCAGGGAAAAAAAAAAATCGTTATCGGAGAAACCCGGCCACTGGTTTTGAGATTTAGATATGGAGACGGACATTCATGTTATTACTAGTCATAAAAGTAATTTAGGATTACGGCGAAAAATGTAAAGAGAAGGGGAGAAGAGAGTCAAACATACCATTTCTTAGCGTAGTAGTGTAGATCAAATCGGAAGTCGTCGACTTCTTTTGTTTTTTTTTCAACAGTAATCAAGCATAATATTTGGAAGTGTATAAAATAAAAAAAGCCAAAAACACGAATGCTATACATGAAACAATGAAGAATATCGAAACAAACACGGAGGAAGTTGTTATTCTAGGTATCAAATCAAGGTAGTGTAAAACAAAGCAAAGTAAAAATAGACAAACTTGGCTTGAAAAATATAAATATCCAAAATTTGTTGCTTTAAGAGGTGAATCCTCCTTTCTATTCAACAGAAAAAAGTTTTCTGGATGTAAATCCTTGTGCATCACGCCAAGAGAATAACACCTCCCTACCATTTGAACAATTGAACGAGTTAACTCAGCGGCTCTTTTTTTATGTCAAAAAGCTCTCATCCGCACAAAGTTCCATGACAATGTAAACTCTTTGTTTGTCTTCATATTCTCCTTTCATTTCCAAGAAGAGGATGAGCTGAATTTGACATACACGAACTTGGACTTGGAGTACATCTTGTACCCGGAGGCGAGGTTTTACCTACTTGGCATTCTCTAATTGACAATCAGCCAAGTGTGCAAAACCAACGTAAATGAATGTCAACCAATGTCAACCAATGTAAACCAACGTAAACCAATGTAAACCAAAGTCAACCAATGTCAACCAATGTCAACTAATGTCAACCAATTTCAGTCAGTGTCAACCAATGTCAACAAATATCAACCAATGTCAACCAATGTAAACGAATGTCAACCAATGTCAGCGAATGTTAACCAATGTAAACCAATATAATCGAATATAAACCAGTGTATACGAATGTCAACTAATGTAAACCATTGTAAACGAATGTCAACCAATGTCAGCCAATGTCAACCAATGTCAAACAATGTGTGTAAACGAATGTCAACCAATGTCAACCAATGTCAACCGATGTTTTATATAAAATGTATTTATAATAAAATTTGTTTTTTCTTAACAAGACAATTTTGAGAGCACAAGAAGACTCACCCGATGGTATATATATATATATATATATATATATATATATATATATATATTATATTATATTATATATTATATATATATTCATATATTATATATATTATATATATATTTATATATTATATATATACATACTATATATATATTATATATTATATATATCATATATTATATATATTATATATATATTTTTCGACTCTGACTAATTCTTCCTTGTACATTTTAAACCACACTAAATAAGGTGCAATGTTTTCCTAAACTAGCACAACTCCGATAAAAACGTGCGATAACGTTGACAAATGACAAAAAGAAGATAAAGCCTTCGCATAAAACTGATAAAATATTATTTGACATAAATAGATAGAAAAAGGTACATGGGAAAGGAGAGATCCGAGGAGGGTACTTGTGAGGGCGGCCAAGGCACCGACTGTCACGGCATACTTGGCAATAGCTTCCCTCTCACCCTCCAGTCAGAAAACAAACAAATTCACTTCTCCCCTCCCTCTCCCTCTCTCTCTCCCTCTCCCTCTCCCTCTCCTTCTCCCTCTCCCTCTCCCTCTCCCTTTCCCTCTCCCTCTCCCTCTCCCTCTCCCTCTCCCTCTCCCTCTCCCTCTCCCTCTCCCTCTCCCTCTCCCTCTCCCTCTCCCTCTCCCTCTCCCTCTCCCTCTCCCTCTCCTCTGTAGAATACTCAAAATATCTAGAATTGATGAAAGGGAAAGGGAAGGGGGGAGGGAGGGAGGGAAAGGGAGATAGAGGTACTGGTTGACAGAAAGAGTACCAAATTCGCGCTCCAATGACGAGACAAGGGGAGCTGTTCACAAGAAATTCCACAACCGCAGGTCTCAGAAATCGAAACTTTTGACATGCTTTTGACATTTTGTCGTCACCTTGCAATTTTGCCATAGAGGTACCAAACGTACGGATTTTCACTTTGTTGCGAAAATGCGTTAAGTTTTTAAGATTTTTGAAATCTTCGTTAAATTCGTATACTTTTCGTATACGTAAAATGTACGGAATTGTCGCTTCGCTGTCGCGTTACTATCAGTGTTGTCTTCACTCGAGTGAAGCGTCGCACACGTGAAAGGTAATGGTTCGACACATGTGAGCAGCGCCCGATCTTTCGGATTCGAGGTAATGAGGTAATCGAAAAACGCGGCCACGTGTTAGTATTCGAGTTCATAAACGTACTGCACTTGTGACTCACCGCGCCATTTTTAGTTTTTCCTTTTCAAATTGCCACACTGGCATCTCAGTTTTAACTTGGATCAAAGTGAGTTTTTAGGAGCATGGAAGAGCGATAACAACAGTTTTCTAAAATATGCGGTTGCTATCAGGGAGTACGGCTTAAACAAATGAGTCTCCAACCCGTTCGAACCGCGTTGTATTAATACGTGCAAAACGTTCGCACGCGTGAATCTTGATGAAGTTGTGAGCGCTCTAACATCGGTTATTGCGGATTTAGTCATTTTACATGTTACATGGCGTACAGACTACAGTGCTACGGAGGCATGAGGGTACGAGCGTACGAAGAAGTACGATTCCTCAGATCCGAGTTACCTAAGTTCCCAGTTCTATTATATAAAGAATCAATACGATTCTAATTCCACCTATCCTCTCCTTCTTGAATGTGTTATGACGCGGAGTACGCATTCGAATATTTGTGAAAATCATAACTGCTGGAGGGGATGTTTGTACTGGGCTTCTTCTAGCAACAGTCCTTTCAGCAGAAATTGTCATTTTTTTTCCGACTCCTGTCATCTTTTGACCATTTTTTATAATTCTTTTTTCATCGATGACTTATTATTTATGTTAAAACTATCACTGTTTTAGCTTTATATTATTTACTCCTCTCGTTCCTGTATAGTAATGCTCGTTTTTCCACTTATTTGAACACGCATAATACGAGAGGAGCAATAAAAAAGACCTTTCTGTTTGTTTAATTAACTATGGAAACCGACCAAACAAAATCTTGTGAACATGTTAAAGATTTGAAGTTAGCTTCCTGTCAAATTTGTTCAGCAGTCACTGTTATAGCTGATCCAGAAATTTCTTCTAAGAGACCATTACCTCATATTGCTTCTGCTTTTACCAAACTTGTGAATGGTTGGGAAGAAAGAGATGAACTTGCAACTTCAAATTTTGCAGAAGCATGTGATCATCTTTCAATTTTATTTCAGCTTTTAGGAGTGGCGTTCAGTTTCGGTGGGCGAGATTACATAGAAAAGGTATGTAGAGATGCAATTGAAAAGGTATATGAAGATGTAGAAAAGGTGTATTGAGATTGCATAGAAAAGGTATGGAAGCTATGTAGTAAAGGTATAGGTATGTAAAGATCACATAGAAGTGGTATATGGAGATCACATAGAAAAGGTATATAGAGGTCGCATAGAAAAGATATGTAAAGATTAAGTAGAAATGGTACGTAGAAATTACATAGAACTGGTACGTAGAAATTACATAGAACTGGTACGTAGAGGTTGCATAGAAACGGTATGTAACGGAAGCGATATCACATGAGAGGAGACTCTATCTCTTGATCGATCTGCTATTCAAAACTCCTTTTGTTGTTTATGTCTAAAATTCTAGCAGTTGTTTTGTTATCTTTGGCTTCAAACGCTTGGAATTGACATTTTAGAGACAGAGATTATTTTGAGGCAGTTTTCTAAAAACCTCCAAATCTTGCACAGATATTTACTTGCTTTTTTAGGATTGGAGCTGATTGTAAATTCTTAATCCGTGGATCACTCTTTCCTGTGTAATTCATTAGATTAGTTACATCATAGTAAGCAAGAAAACAAGTAATTATGTAGGTTCCAAAGTTATTCCAAAGTTTTCTTAGTCCTGCTAATATTTTGCCCTTTTTCAACGTGGTCAATTATGAGATATAGCCAAGCCGGATTATTAGAACCAATTTTCAGGTTTTTTGGTAATTTTCTTGCTCACTGTTTTGAATCAGTATTCGATTTTTTTGTAACTTTTCTTCGGCGCTTTCGTTCTCCACTTCAAATTACTTTTTTTGGAATTGCATTGCCACACAGCTCTTCTACAGCATAAAAACTGTGCTTTTGTAAGGGAAAACCATTTTTGCATTGATGACAAACTTCCGGAATTGCCTGCTCATGGTTCTTTACCTTCTTCACCTGGTAACAAACCCCAGAATTGCCTGTTTAATTCTTCCATTCATTCATTGCTGAGCATGAATGGTTTCTTTTGGTTGTGGCAGGTAAAAGATCTGAGGAAGGCATCTGTGACATTTGGTACACTGCCTCAACTTGTTGATAATGACGTTCAGAAGGGAACTGTGAGAAAACCTGGAAGCCATACAAGGAATCTATTACGGGTAAAGCGTGGCTTGGAATTGAATAGAACACTGTTCAAAATTCTACTTGATGACAGGTATGCTTTTGTTTTTTTGTCTTGAGGTTTGTTTAACTTGTGCTCGACCACAGGTAAGATTTCAGTTGTTGTCAATTTTGCCATATTGTTAGATTTTTTCTGCATTTTTTGGTTTACCCGGCATGGATAATGTGCATTCGCAAAGCCGTGGCAATTTGGGTTATTACTTTTGTAGGACAATAGGTTTGGGGATATAATAATTTAGGAAGCCAGATTTTTTGAAGCAGCATTTTGGTAAGGATTTCTTATTTCTGGTTTAAGGATGAAGAACTTTTGAATTTTGGCAGGCAAAAGTGCAAGTGGTATTCCGGTTGCTGTTTGAATATAATTGCACAATTATATTGGAGTGTATTTTGGAGGATGGTACATCCTATCCTATAGGGAACCTTTTTCTGGATCACAAAATTGTCTTTAACACAAATTCTGATAATTCCACCTTGGAGTTTGCGTTAGAAGTTTATTTTCATATCATAAGATGAACTTTTGGATGCATTTCTTTGACTGTCTTGCATAAGCCATTTGGTTGTTGAAGTTTTTCGTATTAGGCCCAGCAGCCTAAAACTCTTTTTTACTTAAATCTTCATCTTACTTTAGTATAGAGATTTGGATAAAGAAGTTTATCTAAACCTTTTTCTGCCAGGATACTCTGCATTTACATCTGTTGTGTGTGACAGAACGTTTACGGAAACTTATATGTTTACACTTGCTTGAAAAAACTTTTCGTTTTGTAACTTTGGGGATGTGTTTTGACTACAGAATCTTCTTATTTCTGCACTTTTTTGAAGACTGGTAGTTTTGCTGGTTCTTGTTATGTAAATGATTTTTTGCAGTTCGGTGAGTCTCAAAGATTCCGCAACAAGGGCGTATAATGAAGTTTTTGCCCCATATCACAGTTGGACAATTCAAAAGATGGTGGGAGCTGGAATGTTTGCCCTTCCATCAAAGCAGAAATTTCTGCAGAGACTGAATGAAGATGGTGAGTCCTAATAATTCTCTGCAAAGTTTGTTATCGGAAACAGGAGGAAAAGTAAAATCAACTTTGGAAAGCTGAGAATGATTCGATAGCTTTCTCCATCTGTTCATGATACCATAATATCGAGCGATGGAAGATATTCAGTTTTGTTATTCACTGTTAGTGCTGCTATAAACTTGTTTTACATTCAAAAAAGAACCGGTATTGAGTTTTCAAGTGACTTTGGGAGTCTAGGAGGCAGTTTATCGTGCCTCTTTTAGTTTCCACTGCTGTTACTATCCTACATGCAAGGAAGAGAAAAAAAAAAACACGTTGTTATGGACTTGATATTAATATTATTAACCTTTGCGGATCAGAACAATTGGTATTGCCTTCACTGGATTACTGTGCTGTAATTCTCCCGTGAAAAGGGTTTTTTTTTGTCCTTTCCTATCAACATTCCAATATTGCCCAATGCGTTATTAGAAGGCGAAGTATGTAGTGTTGGAGGAGGAGTATGTAAATTTTGCTTTAGCCTGTCTGTTGCTTTTTGTGTTAGTCTGTTGAAGGCCTGTTCTTGCCTGGCATCATGCGACGTAGGGAGACGATACAAGGGAATCACTGGCATTTGCATAGGTTATATATTGCTGTAAAATTATTATGGGATGACAGTACAAGGAGAAGACCGTCCTTTACATAGGTTGTATATTGCTTTATATTCATTATGAATTAATGTGGTGGTGGTGGTTTATTTCTATATAATTATTATGGACTCCTGTGGTTGTATTTTCACAGAAGTTGTGTAAATTGTCTTGAATTACTTTTGCTTTGTATGTGCAGAACACTCATGGAAAAGGGGCGCTGAGGAGTATGTCAAATCTTCCCAACCTGTTATCACCTATGTGGAAAAGCTTTTTGATGCAAGAAATATCCCTATCGATTGGTGATTGACTTCCCTTTCGCGGTCATCATTCAACAATGGATTCGAGTCAAGAATACAGGTCAAGGGTTTTGGAGGTTAGTCACAAAAAGGAATAAATGCTTTTTTGTTTATGTTTTTTTTTTCAAGGAGGAAATGGTGCACTTGTGTACAATTCTCCAGGAAGGCTCCCCTAGTGAAGAAGTGTCACAGATGTCTCTCTTCCTCTCCCTCTCTCCCTCTATCCCTCTGGCGAAGATGAGTGACGGCTGTCAGCTGTCTCACATTTCACCGCGAGACTTTTGTACATGTATAGTGTCAGCTTTTCAACTGCTCTGAATAGTTCCTGTTTGTTTTCGTCTCTGTACAAACATCGAATTTGTCTCTGAATTTGGAGCGAATCTCAGTATTCTTTGAAACACAGATCATAGTGGATTTTTTTGTTGATTGTCGTCCTTTGGATAGTGATGGTTTTTCCTTACCTAGTGGGACGCCTTTGTACCGAGTTTTTGCATCATTATGGGCTATAAATTAATGTTGATCAATCAAGCCCACTTTTGTATTTGCATTTGCATTTGTATTTTTAACTGTATTTGTATATGTTTGTGTCGATTGACCTAAAGAAAATTAAATGTTGTGGTATTTTTTGCCTGGAAAGTTTCTGCAAAGTTGTTAAACTGTTATGCAACCCAAATTTGCCTGCCCTGGAACTTTGTCCATAAAGCAAGGCAATTTAATGTTTTCCTTGTGTAATGTTCTTTGTTTAGGTGGTCCACATCATAGGTTTAATGTGTGAAAATTGAAAAAACGCTGTATATTGTTCTCCCGTACAGTATGTATACTCACTATAAGCGAAATACTTGTATAGTGCGTGTACTGTACAAGGTAACAATATATAGCGTTTCCAATTGTTTGTCTTCAGATCTAGTCTAAGAGTTGGCACTCTCTGGAGTGTACATATAAAATGATTTAATTATTATACGGCGCCACTTTGATGCAACACTACCATTGTCGCATACATGATTTCTTTTGATAAATGTAATTACAACAATGTGTTCACGTTAGTAGTGTTGTGTATCGGTAAAAAAGTTATCGCGATAACACTGATACCGATAGTTATCGGTTATCGAACGGTCAGAGGTACCAATATATCGGTCCGAGACCAACAAATTCCATATTGGCGATAACTTTATAAATATATAGTACGCGTACTATACTACCTTATTTAGCTATTATATACTGTATTATAATTTTACATTATATAGCGTGGAATGCCACGTATACGAATCTGTTAAGTAACTATTTAACTGAAAAATTATTACGGGCAGCGCAGCACATAAAACGTGGACAAATTTAAAATAATACTTTATAGATCTAAAACTATACTACCGAAACAAAAAAAATAAAATACATTGTAAAATTTGTGAATCTAGATTTTTCGAAAAAAAGACGAACATGCGTACAGACAAACAGACTGTCAGACTGCCGCCATTACAGCCACCATATTTTTGAACCTACTATAACCAGGCAGCACATATTTGAGGAAAAAATAGTTTTTTCTAAAATTGTAAAAAAATAAAATTATATATTTATTCATTCTAATGGATTATCAAGAAATTGTAGGAGGAGAGGAGGATGGGACACTGGGGGAGGAAGGGTATGGGAGCGTGGAACCCAAGTAAAACCCCCTTAAATTATGAATAATCAAGGAAAATTGCGTTTTTTTACTGAAATCGAGGGAAAGGGGTCCGCAGTGCGTCCAGGGAGTATGACGTACAGTTGAATGTAATGCTCGTACATTTATATGTACGTCCCGTACATATATCGCCAATAGTTATCGATATCGGTATTATCGCCGATAAATACCGATAAATATCTGTTATTTATCGGCGATAATACCGATAACGATATATCGTACCAATGTATCGATTATCGGGTACCCGAAAAAAGGTCCATATCGGTTATCGGCATATCCTTACCGATACACAACACTACACGTTAGGACTTTTATGGAAATGTAATAAGAGTAATTACACTCAATATAGTTAACCTCATGTTGAGGTGAACTGTACAATTTTATGATTAACTACTATTTAAAACTACTCAACGTACTGTAGGAATTTAAGCGACATACACTCAAAGGAAGGTAAAACAAGGATAGATTTATAACCCTATGTATCCATGTTTGCCCTTGCCATCAAGAGAGCCTAAACTATGAAGTGGGTTCCAATGCTATTATGACATTTTTACAAAAGAGTCGCTGTTGACATTCGCTAGGCTAGTGCAAATTAGTTAATTGTAGCTAGGGGAAAATTTTGAGATTTTCAAGTTCGTGGCAAAGTTTAATTATTTGCATACATTTTTTGTTGCGTTGGAATGTTTGGTAATGGATGTCTACAATGAGTGAACATGATGGCAAACAGAAGACTATCCAAATATGAGTCGAGAATTAGTTGACACTCTTGTTAGAAAGAGTAACCTACATTTCAAGAAACTGTTGTATTCAAACTTTTTCAAACCTACAACACTTGAACAACCGAGCGTATCTTTTTAAAGAAGTAGCTACTTCCTCTCGCGACATTTTACCTTTGAACCTTGTTTCTTGCACTTTCCCAACTAAGAGAGCACAGTTTTATTGTTGCAATATTTTACCTTCGGATATGGTTTCTTGCCCTAGTTCAAAAATGCGATAGCACAATCTTTCCATGACGATGTTTTACCTTCGGGATTCATACCGCGTCTCACTAGTAGTGCCCAGGTCTTTCTCACCACTTAAAACATCTTTTCTCCGTGCACATTTGTCATATTGGCGATTGGAGGCCGCCAACGGGAAGGTGGAAATCTTGCCATTCAATTCCCATCGCCAGGTTAACAACCTGACAAGCGCAAAAAGAAAAGATGTTTGGAGTGGCGAAAAATAACAGTGAACATATGGAAAAATAGGGAGTGGAAAGAAGGGAAACATATGTAATGGAGGCTGAAAAGGTAAAGTAAAAGAAAGTGAGGGAGGGAAAAAAATGATTTAAGAAATGGAACCAACGATGTCTATATTTGTGTTCTTTCTATCGTCCACCCCTTTTGTTGCCTTTAGAGTGAAAAACAAGAAACTTATGCTACTGCCAGATTTGTCGTCATGTCATAGCCTTTGGCAATCGGTCTTCAAGTACCCTTCCACCTAGCCCTACAATCGAGGACTTTGCCCCTCGAGTTATAACTGGGCTTTCCACATCCATCTTCACTCAACTCTCTCGTTTGCTAGTGCAATCGTGATCCTATGAGGGGGCATTGACTCAATCACACAACATTGTTCATGACATTATTGCGATTCTTCGATCTGAGGGTAGGGGGGAGGGGGGTAGTTCCATCTGAAGAGAGGTTTCACAAATTATTCATTTAAGGCAGTTGATATTGTTATGCTTGATGGTGCATGCCAAATTTTGGGTGTCATTGTCTCAATGATTCTCGCCTTGGTTAAAGTCGTTGATCAAGTGGCTTGACATTTTTTTAACGCCTCGATTTATTGGCGATACGATATATTGGCGATATATTGGCGATATATCGCGATTATTTGGTTTTCGATATATCAAAGCGATATATCGATTATCGGGTACGTGAAATTCGATATATATCGAATATAGGCAAAAGGTCCTCGATACCCAACACTAGCTACAAGTACGCCGCCAATCGCTATTAGCGTAGTGTACCCTAATTCCGTCCCGCTTTTTTTTATTTTTATTCTCCATTAGCGTAGTTCATTCTATTTTTTTCTTTACTCTATTTAGGGTTAATATTTTATTACCGTACAAAATGGAAGTACGTCATCTTTTAAATAGTGTGGTGTATGGTCAGAGTCAGACCGTACAAAACGTGCATTTTTAAGTGAAAAAGTGCAGTTCATTATGTTTAGTAGCTGCGGACGCATGAGAATGTGCGGTCTAAAAAGGGGATCAAAGCGGGTTGTAAAATATCACGTTCGCATATATTTTTCCAACAACCACGTTTCGACTGTGTGAACGTACGATTTGTGTACGATTTGTCAGATTTTGTACAAATACCTATAATTGTGTAAGCAAGTTTGCGACCGACATTTACTTTTTTCAAAGACCCAAATTATAATTATTAAACAATTACAATGTATGTTTTTTTTTCAAAATTTTCAAATTCTTAATTAGCGTAAACCATGGTAATTATTCATATACGCTAAAGAAACTTCTACGTTAATAGCGATTGGCGGTGCCTACAAGCCTACAAGTGTTCACTTGGATCCTGTCGTAGCAGAGGACAATTTTTTCATAAGAAGACAAACGTGTGTTCCCCGGTGTCATAATCTAACCGTAAAAATAAACCTTCACTGTCACTGTGGAAAATGTCACTGTGGCACACTTCTCATTTCGAATTGAATCTGCGTAAGGGAATTACGTGATAAAGTTAGGGATTTTTTCTGTTGTTTTCTCTAAAACTTAGGGTACGTCCCCATGTATTAAAGTATCGACTTTAATCTGTCGTTTTGACCCAAAACACAGTTTCGTACGAGAAAAAATGTAGCCGTACAAAAAATCAATTCTTTAAAAGTACAGCAAACTTCAAGTCGATACTTTGAATGTACTTCATGTTTGTCGTCATGTGAACGCATTTTGGCGTTTTCCTTTTTTCGACCCCCAGGCAAGTGAATACAGCCCGTCAAAAAATTCATCAAAAATCACCTTGCGACCCGATTTCAGGGAAAGTACCACCCAAACAACGAATTAAAAATGACCCACGCACGCGCCACACGAGTGGGAAAATTCTGGGACGAGGGAGAGTACTCGCTATTTTTCTCTTGCCCGTCACGTGCATGCACAGAAAAGACGAGCATGTACGAAAAAAAAATTTGCAGGGGTCTCGGTCTCTCGGACCTCCACTTTCATTCATGGGTCCTTTGCAAAATTTTGTGCCGTCGTCGCCTCTCCCCTCTCCCTCTTACACACTATCACTTTTATCTCACACTTTTTAGAATGAGGCACGACAAAACTAGTATGAAATGAAAGATATTTGAAAAATAATTCTTTTGACTGCCTTTATGTAAATTTTCATGGCAAGTAGAGCGATAAAAGTAGAGAAAACGAAATCGGGTATCCTTGGCCGAAAGTTCTTGAATCTGTGACGTCACAAGTGAGCGTGACGTCACAATGTTACAAAACCCTAAACATCTACCATGTCACAAAATTACAAAAATGTAGACGTCTACAACTGTCGCTGTTTTTGTTGGCGTCACCAATTTCGTAGTCGTCGTCTACCGTCACAAAGCTGTACCTACGTCTACAACCGTCACATGTCAAAGTTCCGATTTCATTTTTTCACATAGGGACACTTTTCAAAGTAGTACGGAACACCTCACTACAGTCCAAAGTACTTTTTCAAAGTATCGCTTACATGGGGACGTACCCTTAGCCCTCAACGAGAAAATCCTCAACCGTACTAAAAAAACAAAGTAACAAGACCAAGTTTTGGCTACATGGTAATGTGCCCTAACAACGGGTGACTCACGGAAATCCCGCGATTCGACTGAATTTGAACACCGTCGACACGGAAGACCTGTACCTAGGGGCCCATGTGCTTAAGCAAGAGGTTTTACTGTCGTTTCCATGGAAACTTAGAATGCCGCACCGTCTGCCGTACGAGCAATATTAAAATTTTGTATGTAGTTCAGTTTGGCGTTTTCTCTTTTTTGTCTCAATGCCTCGTCATGCCCACTCAACTTCAAGCTCAAAATTGAGTCACTACGAGAGCCGTTTAAATGCAAAATGACAACTGGCTAACAAATAGGAAAACGTTTTCGCACGTGTCACACATTTTAGCACGAAGGAGAGTACAAGTTTATATAATTTTTGCCGGTCACGCACATGTACGGTGTTTATCTGGATCTTCATTAGAAAACAAAGTTTGATAGCAAGTTTACAATAACATGGGCGTATACCCTAACTGTTCAATAGTTACAGAAGCTGCTGCTCTCATGCAAACCGACTCTGGCAGTTTATTAGTTTAAGACAAGGAAGATCCTGACCGTTAAACTTGAAGTTCTGGAAGCCGTCGATTCTTTGTCAATTTACACATTGTCACATCAATCGCGCATAGAAAAACTTTGTTACAGAACTGTAGATGTTTATCCCATGTGGAGAACAAGGCTCCGTACTGTATTGTAGCTGCCAACAGCCAACAAAAGTACGGCCGCCACTTGGAGCACTTCCAGTAACAGAATATGAACGCAGCAATGATGACCTAATTGAGCTTTTAGTTTTTTACTGATTTTATCTTGTCACGTGACTCATATCTGCCAAATTGCTCTCGTCACTTGCCACACGGCAGCATAAGAAAAGACCAAAACAAATTTGGATTTTATGGGGTCAGCTCCTAAAGACCAAACAGTCTTTCCTGCACGGTCACGCCATCGTGCAGAGTAATCCGTACAAAGGGCGAAAAACGACAACCGTACCAGGTCCTTACATCCGTACATATCGCAACACGAACTAAATTCCTAACCTACCAGCATACCAGAGAAGTACAGTACACCGCCAATCGCTATTAGCGTTGTGTACGCTAATCCCGTCCCGCTTTTTTTTTGATTTATTCTCAAATAGCGTAGTTTATTCTATTTTTTTCTTTATTCTATTTAGGGTTATATTCAGTACGTTGTCTCTTAAATAGAGTGGTGTACGGTCAGTGTCAGACCGTACATAAATGTACCTTTTTAAGTTAAAAATTACAATAAATTAGTTTTAGTAACCGCGGACGCATGAGAATGTGCGTTCTAAAAAGGAAAAAAAACCAGGTCGTAAAAAATCCCGCTCGCACATATTCGTCCGACAGCCGCGTTTCGACCGTGTGAATGTACGATTTGTGTACGATTTGTCAGATTTTGTACGGAAACCTATATTAGTGTAAGCATGTTTGCGACCGACAATTTTTTTTTCAAAGATCCAAATTACCATAATCAAACAATTAGAATGTATGATTTTTTCCAAAATTTTCAAATTCTTAAATAGCGTACACCACGGTAATTATTTGTATACGCTAATGAAACCTACACGCTAATAGCGATTGGCGGTGTAGTGAGGGTAAGGTAAACGTCCATTGTAGCGGAGCGCGCTTCGTTAAGCTTGTCGTGTAAAGTAATAGGTTCAAATAGCAGCATGTTATTGGTCAAGATTTTTATTTGGTATGAAAAGTACAAACTTGTACTCTCTTTTCGGCTAACGCAGGACTCTTTGTTACAATGGATAACCAGGATGACGGAACAAGTGAACAATCAACATCATCATTGCCTTCCAATTTTAGCATGATCTAAAACGTCAAAAAAGATCTTCCAGAAAAGTCGGACTACAGTACAGTACAATACCGTACAAAGCAGTACAGTACCTGACAGTACTGTACATCACGTCTAGAATACGCGTACCTATAGAAATCGACGTCCATAAATCCAGGAAAGATTATCCACTATATTATCGTGCGCACTATATTTATTCAGCTACATAACACGTGCTAGCCTGTAGGCTGATTGATCGGGTGACGTTTCATTCACACGAGCCATCCATTCAACGGTTCGGATGTTTTCACACATGTGAGGTCCTCGTGTCGGATTCGCACTTGTCAACACGTGTGAACCTGTCACATCCAATCCCTGCCGTCGTGACGAACTGTCACAACCCTTGAAATTGTTGCAGAGGGCTGTAAGCTGTACCTTGTTATCTGAAAAATCTGGAAAGTTTCCTGGAAGCTGGAACTCTCTCTCTCTCTCTCTCTCTCTCTCTCTCTCTCTCTCTCTCTCTCTCTCTCTCTCTCTAGCCTCTCTCGCTCTCTCTCCCCTCTCTCCCCTCTCCCTCTCTCTCCCTTCTCCCTCTCTTATAAAAACTTTCTTTCACACGCTTTACAAATCCCTCCCTTCTCTCCCTCCCTCTGCCACTCTCATATCCACATTCACAATAAACTCCTCTTTCTTTTATTTTCCTTTTTCTCCCTCTTTCTCACGCCTAAGCAGCGAATATCTATTTCTATCCCTCTCTCTCCCTCCTCCCCTATCTCTGCCACTCCCACCCGAAAAAGACAAAAGTCTGCCGGTGCAGAACCTCCAGAAGCGCACACTAAGGTGTCAAAAGTTAAAAGTTAGGGTTAGGGTTTGTGAGTGACACGTGTCACGTAAGCAGCACATGGCGCATATTCTGGCGTCCAATGGCGAGCAAGAGATGCCGTCCAAACTGCGACTGGATGTCGGTGAGTTCCTTAACCCTAATTTGGAGGGGGAGGGGGAGGGGGAGGGAGAGGGGAAGAGGGATGGAGAGATGGAGCGACAGGACAGAGAGAGGGAAAGGATGAGATATAGCGCAGACTATATGAAAATTAAAAACTGCAATTTGCATTTAAATAAATAAATTTGTTTTGCTGAAAGGAGTTTTAAAGCGAGGGATTGGGCCAGAGTTATTTTCTATTTCTGTATATGTTTTTTGGAAAAATGGTAAGCGGTTGCTTTTGCTTTCGGACGGTTTTTGTCCTGAATTTCTTTTTGCACGGATGTAAAACTTTATCCTTATTTGCAAAAAATAATGTTGGCAGTTTTAGAGGAAGTTTTTTTTTTTGTTTTTTTGTTTTTTTTGTTCTTGTTGATGTTGGAATGAGTTTGCTTTTTTGTCGCTGTGGTGGTTTTGGTAATAATAGTGCTGTTGCCAATGTGAATGTCAATGCCAATGCTCCCCCTCTCCCCCTCTCCTTCTCTTTCCCTCTTTCCCTCTTTCCCTCTTTCCCTCTTTCCCTCTCCCTCTCTCCCCCACTCCGCCGCTCCCTCTCTCCCCCTCTCCCCCTCTCCCCCTCTTCCCCTCTTGCTGTGATGCCTTTGTTAATGTTGTTATTTAAGTTAATTGAATGGGAGTGTCGTTCAGTATCGATTCTTAATGGCAATGACAATGCCATTTTTTTTGACATTTGTCATGTTGCAGTAGCTGTTCATGATATGCAAGCGACATTATGATGTTAGTAATGTAAATGTCAATGTATATGACTTTGCCATTGTCGATGCTAATGTCATCGGCGATATAAATTTTGTTTTTCATTTCAAAATCAAAAATAAATTCAATTTCAATATCAGTGTTGATTTCAGGAATGCCAATGTCAATGTCAGTATCAATTTAACTTGTATAATAAAATCAATATCAATCTCAATACCAATATCAATATCATTGTCAATGGCAATGTCAATGGCAAGTCAAATGTGCGTTAAGATGTCCAAGTCCATGTCTATGACAAATTCAATGTCAATGTCGATTTGCTTCTAATATCAAAATCAGTTTCAATGTCAAAATTAGAAATTTCACTGCCAAGGTCCAAGCCCAGTTCGATGTCTGTGTCAAATGTCCTGTCCCTGTCCCTGTCATTGTCAAAGTCATAGTTATTGTCATTTTCAATGTCAATGTACGCGTCGATATCAATTTCATAGCTAATATAAAAAACAACGTTTGTGTCATCACAGATGCTACGTCACAATATTGATGTCAATGGAAATGCCGACGTTAATCCCACTGATGTTGTTCCTGTCTCTCGATGTCCCTCAATGTCTCTCAATATCTCCTAATGTCTCTCAATGTCTCTCAATGTCTCCTAATGTCTCTCGTTTCTCTTAACGCCTCTCAATGCCTCTCAATGACTTTGAATATCTCCTGACGTCTACTAATGTCTCTCAATGTCTCCTAATGTCTCTCAATTTCTCTCAATGTCTCTCAATGTCTCTCAATGTTTCCTATTGTCTCTCAATCTCTCTCAATGTCTCTCAATGTCTTTCAATGTCCCTCACTGTCTCGCAATGTCTCTCAATGTCCCTTGAGGTTTCCTTATGTTTCTTAAAGTCGGGTTGGCAGGCGGGGTCCTTTACACCACCATGCGGGACACTCTAACGCTGCGCGACACGGAGTCCATGTTGTGCGCCATGTTCAGCGGCCGCCACCGCGTCAATGTCGATCCGACCACGGTAAATATAGCATTGCATTTCATTCCTCTGTAATCACCAATGTGTCCTGCAGTTTAGTTCACAATATCGCTCAATAATGTTCGACAGCATTGCATTTCGTTCCTCTGAAAATTTCCAGTGTCCTTTGTTTTAGTTCACAGGCATGTTTGATTTTCATTTCTCTCTCTGTTTAGTTCACAACAATGTTCCATAAACTCAGTGTTGTTTTTGGCATGACACCTTTCGTCTTATTCGGAGGATTGAAATGCTTTAGCAATGTGGACCTTGCCACTGTGTATTTCATTTCATTCCTCCGGAAAGTACAAAATGTCCGTCTGTTTACGCCGTGGATGGCTGTTAGCGGTAATAACACTAAATTGGTTCTTCTTTTTTGCCCTCTGCCACCAAAATAGTGCTAATAACAATAATTGATTTTTGTTCTTAACGTGTGGTTCCCAATCTTCCTCAAGTGAAACAGCAACAGCAACAGAGAAAGAGAAAGAAACAGAAATAGAGAAACAGAGAAACAGAGAAACGGAGAAACAGAGAAACAAAAAAACAGAAAAACAGAGAGAGAAAGCAGAAAAAGAAACAGAGAAACAGAGAAATAGAGAAACAGAGAAAGAGAAAAACAAAAAAGGAAACAGAAACAGAGAAAAAGAGAAACAAAAAAACAGGAAAAATGAGAAACAGAAACAGAAACAGAAAAAAAAACAGGAAAAAAGAAACGGAGAAACTGAGAAACAAAAACAATCAGGGAAACAGAGAAGTAGACAAAAACAGACAAAAAAAGAACAACACAAAAACAGAACTGAATCTTAACTGACCGAAAGGGAACACAAAAACTGAAAGTACCTTTGTCTCAACAGGGAACCATATTCATCAACAATTCAACAAAAAACCCTAAAACCGTAAAACCTTAAAACCCTAAAACATTAATAGAGAGAAAAGAAAAAGACAAACAGAAGAAGAAGAAGTTGACAAAACTGTCCAAAAACAGAGGATGAAAAATGAATTCCTGCTGCTTCTCACAAATAACCTTCAAATAACCTCTTCCTCTCTCTCCTCTCCCCTTCTCCCTTGCTTCCCTCCTCTCCCTTCCCTCCAAATAGCTCTCCCTCTCTCTCTCCCCGTTACTCTCCCTCCCCTCCCGCCCTCCCTCACTGAATGGAACTGAACTGAGTTGAAAGCATGTTTGCCCAAACAGGAAACCGTATTCATTGACGGAGACCGCACTCCTATTTGTCATTTTCTAAACTATAACCTCTCCCTCTCCCTCTCCCTCCCTCCCCCCTTCTTTCCCTCCCCTCCCTCCCTCCTCCTTTCCCTCCCCTCCCTCCCTCCCTCCCTCCCTGAGTGGAACTTCAAACTTCCAACTCCAAACTGAGAACTGAAAGTACATTTGTTTGTCCAGGGAACTGTCTTCATCGACAGGGACGGTACGCATTTTCGTCATATTCTGAACTGGCTACGTGACGGTTCCGTTCCGTTATTGGACGGAGCGCTCTACCATGAGCTCTATCGGGAGGCTGAGTTCTACCAGCTCAGAGTGAGTTACTTAATTGTTTTTTTTTTTTTTTCTCCATTCGTTTTTGAATGAAAGTTAAAACAACCGCCTTTCATATTTATTTATTGATTAATTTGTTTGTTTGTTTTTTTGTTTACTTACCTATTTATACATTTTATTTATTTTTACATTTAATTTGTTTTCCAGGGCTTCATGAACGCCCTAACGACGGCCATGAGGAGAGAGAGTGAGGACGAAAACTTACCCGAACTCACAAGAAAAGAGGTACCTTTTTTTATTTTTTAATATATAAAAATATTTTAATATAGTTATTTATCTTATATTTATTATATATATGTATATATGTATATATATATAAATTTGTGTATGTGCGTGTGTGTGAATACTCGTAACTTTATTTTTATCCTTTACATCAAAAATGACTTACTTTTACGGTACATTTTTTTTTCCCCTAAAGAAATAAACAAAGAAAAAAATAAAGAATAAAAAGAGTATAAAAAATACCGCAAGAGAAATTTTAATACATTCAAATCCCTGATTTCTACTTTCTTTCTTTCTTTCTTTTATTTATTTACTTAAATATTTATTTATTTGAATATATATTTATTTTATTTTATTTATTATTTAAATATATGTTTATTTATTTACTTAAATATTTTTTTATTTGTTTTATTTTATTTATTTCCCAGGTGATAAAATGTCTACAAAGTCCTTCGGTTCGATTTCGCGGCATCAATTTGAGCTCCCTCGACCTCTCCAGACTGGTAAAACCCTTTTTTTTTCTCCTTTTCTTAATTTTTTTTTGTTTGGGTTTGTTTTCGTTTTTCTTTTCCTGTTTTTTTTTTGGGTTCGCCTTTTTTAAAATTTAATATGTACACTTATTATTATCATTATTATAATGTTTTTAGAGATGTTTTGCAATGTTTTATTTTTTTGTTGCCTTATTCTTCCCCCTGATTTTGCCTTTTTCTTGCCCATTTCCCCCCCAAGATTGATTTTATTTTTTCTTTTTTTTTACCATTTTTGGGGTTCAAATGGGGTATAGGATTTTGTAAAAGTGGATTTCAGCTGCGCTCGCCTTGTGGGAACTTTTTTTTCGCGGGCGAATTTATTGGGGGCTTCTTTTCGGGTAACGAGGATTTTTTTTTTTTTATATATGTATATACATACTTATACATATATACATGTATATATACATATATATATGTATATATATATTCACATATATATACATCTATATATACATCTATACATATATACATATATGTATATATGTATATATGTATATATGTATATATGTATATATATACATATATGTATATATATATGTATACATATATATATATATATATATATATATATTAGTGTTATTGTTATTACTACACCGTGAATCGCTATTAGGGTTGATAACACTAATTCTGTATCGGCTTTTGGCTCTCTAAACACAAATTATATATATATATATTGATAATTTATTTTCTTAGCAGTTCACAATCGCGAACGTCGTTTGGACCGGAAATAGAATTTCTAACAATAAATTTGTCCTCATACTAATTGTTATTATTATTACTATTATTACTATTATAATTACTATTTGTTATATCGATATATTTAATTTTGTTTTCATTTTTATTATTATTATTATTATTTTCTTTTTATTCATATTTGTGTTTATATTTGTTTTTTCATTGTTATTTTGTATATTTTATCTATTAAATTAATTTAAAAGACAAAATCTAAGAGGAAGGAAAATCTTGGCGAAAGACAAATTTGGAAGCAAAGAATAAGACAAGTCAACAAGAGGAATAAAAAAAAAATGAGATGCAAAAGCGAGAGAATATCGTCTCAAAAGGGAGAGGGAGAGGGAGCGAGAGGGGGAGGGAGAGGAAGAAGGAGAGGGCGAGGGAGGGAGAGAGAGAGGGAAAATTTTCCGTTTGAAAATCAACAACCAAAGAATCGGCAAAGGTACACTAACTACATTTAAGGACAGGTCTTCAATAAGTACCATGTGTTGGGATGGTACACCGCCCATCATTGTTGAGTTAATAACACTAATTGGGTCCCAAACTTTTTTTGGCCGATTATCATAAAATAGTGTTGACAACACTATTTAAGGAAGCAGACGACAATGTATCACGTCTCCTTCCTTGCACTAAATTAGTATTATATGTTATAATTTCGCATTAACACTAATAAATCTGTAACGCTAATAACGATGGGCATTGTAGTTTTTGTGGTTCCCTCAAAAGACTACATTGCTATACTATAAACCACACTATTTATAGTAGTAAGGGTATCCGTACCCAAATAAATAATGAATTTGCGGGAACCGACTTTAAAACATTCGCAAAAAAACAGTGCCGTATTAAAATTAAAGTATGCACTATAAAACAAACTAGAAATGTACGTTTCACTGATTACACTCCTAAAATTGTACTTGAACATGTAGGTGTTTAGTTTACTTAGTGTTTTTATTTATATATTTATTTTCATGCGCCCTTTTTGAGATTTGCTCCATTTTTTTTTTTTTTTTTTCAGGAGGCTCAGGCGGATCAGTCCAACTTTTTGAACGCTCTCCTCAAAGAGTCCGTTTCCAAATCCTCTCCCTCCACCCCTCATCCCCTCGTTTTTTTTTTCTTCTCTTTCCTTTTAAAATAACAACACCTTTTGTACTTTGTTTGGAAATTTTTCCGTCGTTTTTTTTGCCTACTTTTTCTTTTTTTCTTTTTTTTGTTCTATTTATTCGTTCTTGTTATTTTCGTTTCATTTTTGCTCAATTTTTCTCGTCTCTCAAATTTCAGATTTGTCCTGTTGCAATCGTACTTTTGTGGTGATAGTACATTTGTTGTTTTGTGTGACAGATGTCACTTTGAGAAGGCGTCGCTGCGGGGGGCGATGCTTGCCGGCACATCGCTGCAGTCGGCCAATATGCAAGGTCTTGTTTTATTTTTGTTTATTTTTGTTGGTTTTTTCTTTATTTATTTTTGTTGGTTTTTTCTTTATTTATTTTTTGTTTCCTTTGTTAAATTTGTATTGTTTTTTTTTTTTTTTTTTTGTTTTTTTTTTTTTTTTTTTTTTTTTTTTTTTTTTTTTGTTTTTTTTTTTTTTTTTTTTTTTTTTTTTTTTTTTTTTTTTTTTTTTTTTTTTTTTTTTTTTTTTTTTTTTTTTTGGTTTTTTTTTAGATTTTTTTTTTTTTTCCTTTTTTTTTAAATGCGAAAAAAAAAAAAAAAAAAAAAAAACCAGTGTGTGTGTGTAAGAGTGTGTTGTGTACAAAGTGTTGTCCTATCTAGTTTACATGAGCATCCCATACATGTGATATTATGTGAAATCATACTATATGGTACAATATCGTACCATATGATACAATACAATGTCACACAAAAGGAGACTATATGATACCATATGATTATATTCAATTACCAAGTGGTATGGTCCGATGTCATACAATGTCATTGATACAATACAGTATCATAGAATATGATGTGACACGATATCATAGGATCATATGATATGCGATAATATCATACGATATGATAGGAGATCATACGATATCATGTGATGATACAATATGATACAATATAATATGGTTCGATGTGATACTGTATGATATGATACATTATGGCATGATATAATACATTGCAATACAGTACATAATAGTACAATGTAATACAGTACAATACATTATAATATGTTACGATTTAATATGATACAAGGCAATACAGTATGTGACGAATAACAAGATACAGGACAATAGTGTGGCACAACACAATACAATTCAATACAATAATGATTCGACATACGATGATATGATAAAGTTCATTATGGTACGATATAATACGATGCAATACAATATGATATGGTACGGCACGATGCTGTACAAAAAAATACGATATAGTACAATACGATGCAATAGAATATGGTTTTATATGTAAATGTTTCTATGTATGTAACTCTAATTTGGTCCTGGTTATTTTTTGCCCTTTGAACACAAAATAGCGCTATTTATACAAACTATGTCTTTCTTAATCCTAATTCTTTTATTGCGGTTCTCAATCGTCAACGTCATTTGAATTCAAAATAAAATTGGTAACACACAAATACTCCTCATATTAATAATTATTAATTATTTCTTCAACACCAATAGCGGTTTACAGTGTATTTTATGATAAAATGTTGAAGTATGGGACAAAGAGTATTTTGTTTAGATTCCGTATTTTATCCGATATATTTGTTATTTATATATGTTTTTATTTGAATTTTGTGTTATTTCCTAGAAGTTTTTTCTTTTGGTAATACCAGAAATTTTGAGTTTATCAAAAAAAATGAAAAATTGCAATTTCAGATTTTGGGAAATATTTGTTTTTAACTTTTAGTATGATTTTACTTTTTTTTTTTGTATTTTCGTTTTAACTTCCGTTTTAGTTTTATGTTTAGATTTTTCGTTAACTTAATTTTTGCTTTAATTTATTTCTTTTATTAATATTATTATTTTTTATTTCAATTTTCAGACGTGTGTCTCGTGGGGGCGAGTCTGGTGGAGGCGGATCTCAGTGCCCATTTGCATCCTCACCCCCTCCTCCTCCCCCCCCTCCTCCTCCCTCCTCCCCTACCCCTACCCTCCTCCTCCCCTACTCCCTCCTCCCTCAATTTCCCCCCCTCCTCCCCCCCCCCCTGAAAACTCCTTTCCCTCCTCTCTCTCCTTCCTGTTCTTCTGTTTTGGTTTTGAATTTACTGAGCCAATCCAAATCTCAAGGTGGGGACCCCCCTACTGCCCAAATTATACCCCTTTTTTGACGAATTATACCCCTTTTTTGACAAATTATACCCCTTTTTCCAAATCATATCCCTTTTTTGTCCTAATTTTACCCCTTCATTTTGCAAATCATACCTCTTTATTTTCCAAATCATATGTCCCTTTGTTTTCATTTTTGTAACTTTGATCCATAAGTTCGCACTTTATTTTGTACTGTGTGTACTTTACTTTCTGTTGTATGTACTTTATTGTGTATTGTGTACTTTTTTGAACTGTGCGCACTTTATTTCGTACTGTACATATATTGCGTGCTGTACATACTTTTATTTCAAAACTGTATGTCATTTATTTCGCAACTTGTGCTTTATTTCAGATTACATGTGCTTTATTTTGTTCTGAATGTATCCTATACTGACGTACTTTATTTCATACTGTATGCACTTTTTATTTTTTTTATTTTGTAAGTACAACTTTGTTTTGTACTACGATGTACGTATTCTATTTTGTTCGAAACACCAATTGTATTACGATACAATACCGAATCTATTACGATAAAATGTGGCACGATATTATTGAACGTTGTGAGCCGAAATAAAGAAAAAAAAGTAGAGAAAAAAAAGCAAAAATAAATAAATTGACACCGAATTAGTGTTATTAATAGTGACTCACTCTATAGCGCCATATTGGGGCGAGAGTTTTAGTACGACCATTAGTACGAAATTACGTATTCTACGCAAAAAGCCAATAGTTTCTACCGAGTGCTTAAGAGTACCGTAGTATTTGTAATTTTTCTGTGGATTTCAAACGATTCAAAGATAAATGAAAAGATAAATGAAAAGATAAACGTAAAACTAAATGGCATTTCATCCAATGGTGAGGCTCACAAAACAAAATTTGTCGGGTTTATCACAAAAACAAATTTTTACCCTCGTTTCGAGGGTAAATCGTACAATTTTAAGAGTTTTTCTTTGAGTTGTCGTAGGTACGGTTGCTAAAAAACATTCGTCCTCGACATGTGATGGTAATTTGGTAAATTCCTCTCATGTTATAAGAGGAGAGGAGGAGGAGGAGGGAGGGGAGGGAGGGGGAGGGAGGAGGAGGTTATGTTATTCCTCTTGTGTTATGTTACCCTATTTGCTAAACTATAGGTGGTTTGGTTTGTACTTAACCAAACCCTAAAAAACACTAAAAAAAAAGGTACATTTGTGCCCTAATTAATATTATCCGGCATATATTTGTGCCCCAATATTTAAATAGGTCCATGTATTTGGTTTTGTTTTTTTTCTGATTGCGAGAATGTCACATGCTAGTGACAATGCTTTATTCTATTTTATTTTATTTTTTTCTATTCTGTATTTTATTATTAGTCGTTTATTTATGAACTTTTATTTTTTTTGTAATTTGTTTCATTTTATTTTTAGTCTAATTCTTCTTTTCTTTATTTTTCGGAGTGCGAAATTAAATAAAGTAATTTTAAAGGAGGCAAAAACTTTCTTTTTAGGTTTTTTCAATTTAATCTATTTCGACTCTAATCCATAATCTAATCTAGTTTTTTTTTTTTTTTTGTTTAATTTAATTTAATCGACTTAATTTTATTTAATTTTATCTATTTTATTTTTTATTTAATTTCCCAGAATGCGAAATTAAATGGGGCAAATTTAAAAGGAGCGAATTTGCAGCGCGCCTATCTGAGAGATGTGGACCTCCGGGATACTGTAAGAATTTTTTTTTTAGCTTTATTTATTCATTTTTTTTTGCATTTTGTTTATTTATTAGATGTTGAGCTTTGAGGCAATGCCAGCTTTTTTTTTTTTTTTTGTGGGGAGTTAGATTTTTTTTTTTGTTCATGTGCTCGTTTCCATGTCTTTGAAACATTTTTTTTTTTTTTTCCAAAAGTATTTTTTTTACCTTTTTTGTTGGGATGAAGGGGAGGGAGTGATTTATTCATTCTAATACTGTAATGTTTTGCGATTCGTTTTAGACCTTCCATTTTTTTCTTTTCTCAATTGATTAATTAATTTATTTTGTTTATTTATTTATTTATTTTGGGGACAGATTTTGGATGGGGCCAATTTGGGAGGAGCAAATCTTCAAGGGGCAACCCGTTAATATTCTTTTTTTTGTTTTTTCAATTTGAATTTCAAAAAAAGTTGAGAAAAATAAAAAGAATTACGGAGTCAATATTTCATTGGACCGTTCCGCAAACTCGTAAAAAAAAAAAACGTTCACAAATCTTTCCATAAAAATGTCGGATAAAAATTTTCGACCGCAAGTTATCATTGGAAATTGAAGACTTGGAAAATAATGTTTTGTTTTTTTTTTTTTTTTTGGTTTTTTTTTATTTTTTTTGGTTTTTTTTTGTACTTTTTTTTTTTTAGGAGCAAATAATAGTTTTAGATTGTGAGGATTTTATGAATATGTCTTAGAAGTAAATTAAAGGTTTTTTTTTTTTTTTTTACAACCAAGGAAATGAAGTGTACAGTCAATAATGTGGATAGAAATGGAATTTAGAAATGGAAGTTTAAATGAGCTAAAAAAAAAGTAGGAAACTAGATTTTTGGAGGTACCAAAAAAAAAAGGACTAAGTTTCACTTTCTTGTACAAAAAATTTGTATGATTATGACATGGATCGAGAGGTCCCAATAAAGCAATTTTTATGTTCTATTTTCTTTTTTTTTACTTGAATTTTTAGTTTCTAATTATTCTATGTTATGTTGCGTTGTTATGTTGTGTATTGTATTGTATTGTATTGTGTTATGTTGTGTTGTTTTTTGCATTGTCTTGTGTTGTATGTATTTTGTTTTGTATTGTTTTGTATTTTATTGTATTGTATATTGTATCGTATTGTATTGTACCTTGAATAGTTAATGGTTGAAATATTATTTGCCGACTTATAATATCTTTTTGTATGTTGTATCGTCTTGTATTGTACCTTGAATAGTTAATGGTTGAAATATCATTTGCTGACTTATAATATCTTGCCCTTTTACTTTTTTCTTTCAATTTTTTTTCATTTTATATCCGCTTCCATTGGACGACCACGAACATTCCCACCAATAGGGTCCTTTTACATAAATAGGCGGTGAACAAGATAACACAACCAACTCCAAAGTAACATTTTCTGGTTGATGGGCGGGAATGCGTCTGTTCACATGTTTGAAATTCGTTTGCGTTTTTTTTTCGTTTTATTCGCTGTTGATTTTAAATACGGTGATGGAGAATTATTGGTTCAATTGTCACGTCAACAATTGACTGCCCGAGTACTAAATAGGAAAAGTAAACCATCAAAGTACATAACTTGATTGAAATGAAAAATTGTTCACTACCATTAAAGGCTAGAATTGGAAAACCAAAAGTACGTACAAAAACTGTGAAAGCTAACACAGAGTAAAAGAAACGAAAACATAAGAAACAAAAACAAACACTAAACTTACTAGATAAAATACAAGTACTAAATGGTCTAAATAAAAATATTAAATGCCTCAAATTTGCGTATAGTCTCAGACTCTCAGGTCGTCAAAATGTGTCGGTATCTATGGTTAAGATGGTGTCCGCTGTCTGAAAACCCACACTATTAACAACACATTACTGCGCATCGTTTTCTGAGGTTCCGTACTATATTTGTACTTTTCTGGGGGTTACAATCTGTGAATCTGACCGTTGGTTCGTGACAAGCCAACTTTCAAATCATACTACACCGGGAAACTTATTAGCGTCAATGTTTTTTTCGCCACTTAAACATCTTTTCTCCGTACACACTTGTCGGATTGTGGATCTGACGGTTGCGATTGAAAGGTAACATTCTCAGCTTCCGATTGGCGGTCTCAAATTGAAAATCCGACAAGTGTGTACGGAGAAAAGATGTTTTAAGTGGCGAAAAAAACCTTGACGCTAATAACGATTCGCGGTGTACCGGAGTCACTCTCTCCTCTTTTATGAAACTTTTCAGCCATGGCTCCTCCGTTCGTGTTTCATTCGCTTACGCTTTTCGTCATCCTTTTTGAAATTTCCGTACTGTCCGCCTTTTTCGTACAAAATGTACGGACAGATGACGGAACTGATCTAAACCTAGGAGCTCAAAATCAAAAGACCGAAAAAGACAATGTCGATGTAACAAGAAGTAAAACTGAAAGTCAAACTATAAATGTTCCTGAAACTGTAACTGGAACTGAAGGTAAATCTAAAAACGGAGGTGAAACTGAACCGGAAACGGAAACTGAAACTGAAACAGAAACAGAAACCGGAACCGACACCGACGCCGACACCGGAACTGAAACTGAAACTGAAACCGCAGCAGAAACAGAAACAGAAACAGAAACAGAAACAAAGACAGAGACAGAGACAGAAACAGAAACAGAATCTGAATCTGGAACTGAAACTGAAACTGAAACTGAATCAGAAACTGAAACTGAAACTGAAACTGAATCAGAAACTGAAACTGAAAGTGAGACAGATGACATAGAAATCAGAACTGAAGAAGAAACTGAAAATAATAGTGAAACTGAAAATGAAAATGGCAATGAAAACGAAAACGAATCTACTGCTGGGAAAGATAAAGATACAAATTTATCAAATGGTTCCTCTGATGCTGCTGAAATTGCAACAAATGGTTCTAGACTTGTAACTGTCGATAATAATCCAAACCCTAAAAATGGAAAAAGAAGACGCATACTAAAACGAAGGATTATAAAAAGTGTGCACGAAATCGCCACTGTATGTTGGGACGGACCGGCAGCAGGTACATTTTCTGGTCCTTTTAAAAGAAGTTTAAAAAAAAAAATGTAAAAGTAAATTAAATGGCAATCATTTTGTAAATGGCAGTAAATGCCAGTGATTTCCTCAGATTAGGCAGAAAAGAGAATGGGAGTAGATAAAATGGGAGTAAATTAAATGGTAGTAATTACAATGGCTGTACGTAAGTTGCACAAACCAAATGTGAGTTGGAAATAATGAGGTTTTGAAACAAAGATGTAAAAAGCTGCTAAAAAAATTATGTTTTTGAATGGTGGAGAACAATGTATGTAAGTACGTTTTCACCACAATTGCTGTGGATCACAATGCGACATGTGAAACGGTTCGTTGTGGTTTCCAGATTAAGTAAGAAATTTCCATCCACACTAATTAATGTTTTCCCAACAAAAAGATCCACAGCTGAACAGACAGTTTTACAACATTTGCGACATGTTAGAACTTTTAATGTAATCCACACGAATTATTGTGAAGTAGAATATATGGGAAGAGGAAAACTTAATAAAATCAAAGAATCGAAGTGGACATTGCCATTTAAAATTTCTTGACCAACAATAGGCCAAACAACTTGAGCACTAGGTTTAATATGGGTAGGATCGCTTAGCCATGCTTCGTAATTAGAAAAACGTGCTCCATGAAAATACATGCCACTTAGCTTTTTATTTAGTGTTTCTTTTATTTTTTTTCTTTGTTTCTCTTTTTTTCATTCGTCTTTATTTCTCTTTTTTTTTTTCTTTGTTTCTCTTTTTTTTTGTTTAGCATTTGGAGGAAAGGAACTCAGTTTGCTGTCAGCCAATGAGGAGACTCAGGAAGAGAATGTCAACTCTGACCACAATATAATCATTTCAGGTAAGAATCTATCTCTCTTCCTCTCCCTCTCCCTCTCCCTCTCCCTCCCCCTCCCCCTCCTTGAAAAAGTTTGTTGATGACATGTCAATTATGGGAAATTCTCCACTTTTTTTTTACGACAATTGTTTCTTGTCTCTCCCTCTCTTTTTTCCTCTCCCATTCCCTCTCCCACTCCCTTTCCCTCTTCCCCCTCTCTCCCCCTCTTCCTTTCCCTCTCCCACTCCCACTCCCTCTTCTTTTCCATCTCCCTCTCCCTATCCCTCTCCCTCTCCCACTCCCTCTTCCTCCCTTCCCCTCTCCCTCTCTCTCTCCCTCTCTCTCTCCCTCTCTCTCCCTATTGGTTCACATTTGCACATGCTAATATTTCTTCCTTATGACCTTACTCAATGCCTTTGCACCGACATTTATTCTATTATTTGACGTTTTTTTTTTTTTTTTTTTTTTTTTTTTTTTTTTTTTTTTTTTTTTTTTTTTTTTTTTTTTTTTTTTTTTTTTTTTTTTTTTTTTTTTTTTTTTTTTTTTTTTTTTTTTTTTTTTTTTTTTTTTCAGGAGAGGGGTGTGCACGGTGCAAAACCGGAGAGTTGTGTCGATTCAGTTTAGACTTTCAAAGCGATATTTATTTCGATACGGCGATCCCATTTCATGAAATTATGGTCATTTTAAGCGGTAAGTGACAAATGAATATAAATAGACAAATAGAAATAAAGTAAAACTCCGTTTCACGAAATTTTGGTGAATTTAAGCGGTAAGTGAGGAGTGAATATAAATAAATGAATAAAATTAAAAGAATAACAATAACAATAACAGTAACAATAACAATAACAATGACGATAATAATAACAACAATATGGTAAAATTATAGAATAATCATAAATCCATGAAAAGTATGCAAAATGAAAAAAAAAAAATAAAATATATATAAATATATATAAAGACAAAAAGTTTACAAAAAAAGAGGTAAGAAATGTGAAATCACATAAAAAAAGGTTTGCAAAAACAACAACAACAACAATAACAAGAAAAGAAACAGAGATATAGATAAAAAGCGAAAGGAAAGGTAAATTCTTTGTTTTTTTTTTTTAACTTAGCTTAAATCATACTAATAGTTAATATAAAAATTCTCGTAACTAAATAACATTGTCGTAAAGCTAAACAAAAGTAAGCTATAACAATTCAAGAAAGGCACAAAAACGTTAAAAAAACATTCTTTAAATCACAAAACATTCTTGCGTAGTATATATATTATAAAAAGGTGTTTATTTATTTATAGAAAATTTAAGCTTTAAACCGTACTACTAAATAATATGATGTAACTATGGTTTTATTATTATATTGTGATGATTGCAGAGAAAGTTAACATTTTTAAAGAAAGAGGGAGGGCGGGAGATCTCTCCCTCTAACATTTTTAGAGAGGGAAGGGTCTCTTAACATTTTCAGAAAGGATGAGGGAGGGGGAGATCCCTTGCCCTCCAACATTTTTAGTGAGGGATAGGGAGACGCTCTCTCCTCCAATATCTTGAGAGAAGGAAGATGAAGATCTCCCTCCCTCAAACATTTTTAAAGAGGGATATTTCTCTCCATCTAACGTTTTCAGAGAGGAAGAGGGAGGGGGAGAATTCTCTCCCTCCAACATCTTTAGAAAGAGCGAGGGAGAGGGGTCTCTCTCCCTCCAACATTTTAAGAGGGAGAGGGGGAGGGAGATCTCTCTCCCTCCAACATTTTTATAGAGGAAGAGGGCGCGGCAGAATTCTCTCCCTCTAACATTTTTAGAAATGGAGAGGGAAAGAGATCTCTCTCCCTCTTGCTCCCAATCATATCCTCTTACTCAGCCATGGATCCTCTCCCTCTCCCTCGTGCTCCCTCTTCCCCCCTCTCCCTCTCTCTCTCCCTCTCTCTCTCCCTCTCTTTCTCCCTGTACCTCTCTCCCTCCTCGTTCTCCCTCTCCCTCTCTTCCTCCTCTTTCTACCTCTCCCTCTGTCCCCCCCTCTCCCTCTCCCTCTCCCAGGACCTTCTGTGGTTGTCGCTGACGTCCAACTGGGAGGGCCCTCAATGTTGTCTTTTCTGGTCTCCTACACTCCCTGGGATGCCGGAATCTACAAAGTTTCCGTTCACGGAGACTGTTTTTCGTAAGTTTTAACGGTTTCCATAAACTTACAGTTCCGTTACGTTCGTTTTCGTATCAATTTTTGAAAATTAGAGAGAACTGACTTTTCTTAGGGTTTAAACGGTTTTTTGTGGGTTTGAACGATTTTTTGTGAGTTTGAACGGGTTTTTAGTTTGTTCTAACGGTTTTTTGGGTTTAAACGGTTTCCTTGCACTCATGGGACTGCGAAGATGGATGCGAAGATAGATTTTAATCGATTTCTTTTTTAACCTTTTCTTGTGGGTTTTACCAGTTTCTATGGATTCTCGATTCCGTTATGACCCGTTTTTTATCAATTTCTTTTTAATTTTTGTGCAAATTAAGTTTTTTTCTTTTGAGCGATTTAATAGGTTCCATGCATTCTTGATTCCCTTAAGATTTTTTTTATTTATTTTTTAATTTGGTTTTTATGCCATTTTTTGGTCCATTTCCCTGAAGTTTTTTATGTTCTTTTTGGGTTTTTGTCGAAATTCTGAGGATTCTGTGGACATTCGTGAGATTTTTGTGAATTTTGCGTTATCGTTTTGCAATTTTATGCACCTTTCTTCCAATAGTATTCGATGTTTTGAAATATTTCGTGCTTTTTTTTCCAAATGTATGCTATTTTATGCAATTTCATGCCCCTTTTTATGCAACTTTATTGCTAGTTTATACAATTTTTCTGCAAATTTCACTCAATTCTATGATGTATTTTCGGTTTTTTTTTTGTTTTAGTTTCTTGCAGTTTTATGCGATTCCATGCAATCCTCTTTTCAATTTTTTTTGTAAAAGTTCTTTTGCAATTTCATAAAGCAAAAATTCATAAAACTTTCTCTTTGTTTTTCAATGCGGTTATATGAGTACAAGTCTAGAAAGAGAGACAAGATTCTTTTAACTTTTGAAGAAATGCAAAAAATGTTATCTTTTGGAAAAGTTAAAAAATATATTTTTGATTATTTTATAAAAATTGAAAACTTGTGCTTCATTTTTGGGAACCTTTTTTACATCTTTTGTTGTTTTGACAACTTTTGACGAAAATTGTTGCAAATTACACTTAGTCAGTATGTGATTTTTATTGTTTTTTACAGCATTCATTTTTTTTTTCTTTCCTCTCTTTCCTTTCCTTTTCTTTCTTACTTCATTTTAAGTACATTCTAACTTTTTTTGTTTTTTTTCCGTTCTTCCTTTTTTCTCCTTTTTCTTCCCTTTTTTTCTTTTTTTCCCTTTTTTTTCTTTGTTTTCCTTTTTTTCCTTTCTTTCCTTTTTTTTTCCTTTTTTTTTTCTCTTTTTAAGGGAAGAAATGACCGATAATTCAGAAATTGCGACTTTTCATCTTCGAGTTTCTGAGTCTTCCGAAATCGAGGATTCGACTTTTTTTTTAAACCGAGTTTTAAAAAATCTTTGCGAAATTAAACAATTTGGCCGATGGGTTTTTGATACGGATTAGGACGATTCTTCGGAACTTGTAATTTTCAGACCTTATAATTGTACGGAAAAAATGACCCCAATTTTAAATTTTCCTTCGATTATGTTTTCGAAAAATGTCTACGAGATTTCGATCATCGGAGACGAACACCAACGGAACTTTTTTTTCCATTTGCAGTATTTGTTAACGGGTGAGTTTTTTTTTTTTTTTTTTTTCTTTTTTTTTTTTTTTCTTTTTTTATGTTTTTTTTTTTTTTTTTATTTTTTTTTTTTAATTTTGATTTTTTTTTTTTGTTTTTTGTCTTTTTTTTTTACACTTTTTTTGTGTTTTGATTTTTCTTTTTGTTCCTTTCTCTGAATTTTTGTTTTGTTCTTAAAAATAAAACAAGAAGAAAAAATAGATACTTCGTTTTCGACTAATTTCGGGATTTTTTTTCCGTTCTTTCAAAATCCTTTGTAGTGTTTTTTCTTTATTCCTTTATTATTTTACTTTCTTGTTGTAATGGAATTTTTCACAAAATTTGTAATAAAATTGTGATACCTGTCAAACACTAAAAAACCCTAAAGAACCTAAGAATCCTTCAAAAAGGAAAAAAGAAAAAAAAGAAAAAAAAGGAATCCTTCAAAAAAGAAAAAAATAAATATAATACAGAATAAATAAATAAATAAATAAAATCTCTGAAAAACGTATGTACCAATAAAATTGTGACACCTGGCAGGTCACGTCACGGGAGGACTCGAGGAAGACATAGTTTGGGAGTACAAGGACCCGTTGACCGGAAAAATATTAAAAGTCAATTTTTATTGGCTGGACGGGATTTACGAGGTAAACTATTTTGTTTTACCAATTTTTTGTTTTATTTTGATTTATCCTATCTTATCTTCAAACTTAGAGATTTTTTTTTGTTTTTTAGCGCAGATCCGGCGGACCCGGATTCCGGGTGTCCCTATGTGTACCAAACGAAATTGTCACTTAACGGCGTGACGATTGTATACGTCGTCAAAGCCCGTGACGGCTGTCAACGTCTACAATCTATGATGACGCACGTTATTTTTCGTAACTGCTTGTGACGTCGCATGACTTTTCGTGACATTGTAGACCTACCGCCCTCCAGCCTGTGTTGTTTCATGGTTGAAGAAGATGGTTTTTGCCTTTGCGTCTATTGTCGGCTCGACGTGAAATGGCATAGGAACCTTAGAGACCCCTGCAAAAAAAAAATCCGTACCGGATGGAAACTGACAAAACAAAACAAACTGTGTACTTCTCTTTGTCGTATTAGACAAAAACGGACAAAACATAGCGAATCGTGTACACTTCCACGTCGCTTGAATTCGTTTGAAGTTTTTGAACAAAACATTACACGTGCGAATACGTGTTCCTATTTGTTTATAGAAAATACCTAATTTTAAAACACATCGGCCCTGTATTTTAAAGATAAGGTTGAAGATGACGTTTTTTGTCGTCGAAGTGGGTCGAAAAACACAAGACGACAACATGTAGTACATTTTAAATTCGATGTGACGCAAAATGTACTTCTCTTTTTTTCTATTTTATTGTACGGTTGAAACTTACGCGGTACGGCTCTAAGTTTTACAGGAAAACGACAGAAAAAAACCCTTACTTAAGCACACAGAGACGCACCCTTATTCTATCTTATTTTAATTTGTTTTTATTTTTTTTTATTTGTTTGTTTTTCTCTTTTTTTTTGTTTGAGTATGTGTAATATGTATGCAAATATATATATATATGTATATGTTGTTTATTTGTTTTGGTTCATTTGCTCTTTTATTTTTTTATTCCGATTTTTTTTTTTGTAGGATGGTCCTTTTGGGTGCCGAGGGAGAGGGACGATATCGAAGAGGAGAGAGTCGTATCCGAGATTCTCTCCCTCCTCCAATATCGTGATTGTGAACGAGGGTTTGTGGACTTTCCAGGTACTTTCTCACACACTTACTTTTCTGTACGTTTTTATACTTTTTGTCATTTTTACTTTTGGGTACTTTTGTACTTTTTGTTCTTTTGTACTGTGTACTTTTTCAAATATTTGGGATTGTTTCCAAACTGTTTGGGATGTTTTTGTATCGACGAGGGATTCATATAGAATTGGTTATGGACCCGATCATTGGGAAGAGGGAGGGGAAGGGGAGAGGGAGGGGAGGGGGAGAGGGAGATGGGAAGGGGGAGGGAGAGAGAGGGAGAGGGAGAGGGAACATTACGGATTGGAACTGTAATACCCCGTACGCACAAAAAAAATTATTATTTAGTGCCAAACCGTACACCAGTTTGAACCGTAATTGGTGAAGACATTTTTATTTTGACATCATATTTTACTTCCGTCCACATCACACACCTCAATTCAGGGTCTATTCAGGCACAAAATGGCAAATGCCATTTTGTCTATTTAGGGCCTGGTTTTTTTGTCTTTTTCCCCCTTTTGTATCCAAATGGTTTTTCCAGTGAAAGTTTTGTAATAAAGTTTCTTTACCTATTTAGGGCTTTTCTTTTTGTCCGTAAAGTATTTGTTATAATTGGGTTTGTCCTTAATATCAACTTTTTATCAATGATATACTTCAATATAGTTATTGGACCGATGAATTTTAAAAAGATTAAAAAAAAAAAACGGATTATCCATTATCGTATTTTTCCTACCGATTTGAATCCCTATTAACAACTTGCTGGTTAATTTGAAACATTGTGGGACATTTGTCGCATTTGTCGTATTTTATATGATGTGATAAACGATTCTATTTCATCATCTTACCATTTTATCATTTTATCATTTAAATATTTTATCGTTTATTTATTTTATCATGTTATCTTTTTTTTTCCTTGAATCATTTTCTCATTTTGTTTCTTTATAGTAGTATTTTGTAATATTTTACAACCACGGGACATTTTATAACATTTTGATACATTTGGGAAACATTTTGGAACATTTTTTAACATTTTGAAACATTTTGATTGAAAAAGTTTATAACTTTTCATAACAATTTATGACTCATTTTGATAAATGCTGGAAAATATTTGAGATACTTCAAACATTTTAGAAACATTTGTAATATTTTTGGGACAAATTGGGACCTTTAAAAACTTTTTGGAATGTAAAAAAAATACTTCCTAAAACAACCCAAAAAAAAAGAAAAAAAACTTAGTACTGTAGGAAGAACTTATGAGCAATGAGGTTCACACTAATTGTGGTACACAGTAAAATATGAAAATGTCTCGACCTTCTCCCTACCTATCTCTTCTTCTCTTCCTTGTTTTTTTCAGTACCACTCACATGTTTTCCCTCTCCATCCCTCCCCTCTCTGTCTTCCCCTTCCCCTACCCCTCTCCCTCTCCCTCTTCCTCTCCCTCTCCCTCTCCCTCTCCCTCTCCCTCTTCAGAACTGCAAGAAGGGAGAGCACGCTTACCCCTATTACCTTCCTCTCCTCCTTAACCATATTATGGAAACTCCTCATAAGAGAAGCACTAAATTTTTTTGGAGGAGTATCCCTCCTTTTCCGATGAAGTCGATGGCAAATTGTGAGGGAGCGAAGAATTTCGCTTTGTCTTGGGCGAATAGAATGGCAAAGTAAGTTCTTTTTTGTTTTGTTTTCTGTGATTCTCTCTCTCTCTCTCTCTCTCTCTCTCTCTCTCTCTCTCTCTCTCTCTCTCTCTCTCTCTCTCTCTCTCCCTTTCTCTCTCCCTCTCTCTGTCTCTCTCTCTCGCTCTCTCTCTCTCTCACTCTCCCTGTGGCTCTCTGCCTTCTTCTCTCTCTCTTGCACTCTCTCGCTTTCCCTCGTTCTATTTCTCTCTGTCTCTCTCTGCCCCTGTCTATCTCCCTCTCCTCTCTCCCTCCCTCTCCTCTTTCTCCCTCCTCTCTCTCCTCTCTCTCCTCTCTCTCTCACTCTCACTCTCTCTCCCATTCTTCCTCTCCCTCTCCTCTTTCTCCCCCCACTTAGAGCTCATTTAGGGTTTCGCTTCGTCCTGTTTTTCAGACAGCCTGTGTGTTTCCTTCACCTCTCTTCACCTCTCCCTCCTTTTTCATACTCTTTTTCATACTCTCTTTTTCTCTCTCCTTTTTTCATACTTCCAACCTCTCTCTCTCTCCTTTTTCATGCCCTCTTTCCGGGATCCTTCTTGTTTAGAGTTCCTACTCGTTTTTTCCTCCGCATCTCTTTTTTTTGTTTTTTTTTCTTTTTCTCTTCTCTTACTACTGTATCTCGAAGAAACAGTGGAAGTGGTCCCACTGTACGGTCTAAGGGCAGAAAATTGAAGGAAATCTCACATTTTATGGCAAATATATAGGACAAATATAGTGATAGCAATGAGGGTTTGACTTTTTTGATTAATGGAAATTTTCAGTACGGTTTTGTTTCTAGAAATAACAGAGAAAGAGACAAATGGAGAGGGAGAGATACAGAGAGATGGACGGGGGAAAGAGACGGAGAGAGAAACGGAACAAGGGAGAGCGAGAGAGAGGGAGAGAGAGAAACTGATTAATGAGAATGAGAGGGCATTTGTTAGGACACTCAAACACATACAAATATTGATCACAGATTCTGTTTCCTACTTTTTTTTTTCTCTTTTAAGTAGCTATTTTGGATTTTTAATTTAAAAATGTATAATACTACCGTTGAATATGGTGAACGGATGTGGGTAGATACCTTGCCAAATGTTCTCCAAACACAAATTTTCTCATAATATTAATCTCCTTATCATGAATTTTCTTATGACTATGGAGTTTTCCTATACCGTAGTTCGTAAAATAGTTGTTTCCTTTTTCAAAAATGTAGAGAGTCTCCTACAGCAATGTTACGTTATTTTTTTTTTTTCCGTTTCTTATTTGATTCTTTGCTTTTTTTTTGTTTTACATTGTACCATGTGAATAAAAGCGACGTTTCTTTTTAAGGGAGAAACAATGTTATATAATGAATCGTAACAAGTTTTATTTTTTTTTAACAAATTTGGACAAGTTTTGACAAATTTTAACCATTCACATTATACTCTTTACTATTCAGCTTATCTTTATCATGTTCTTTGACCCAAAAAAAAACAGTTTATTGTTAGGTTTGCTTCCTATTTTTTTTTTTTTTTTTTTTTTTTTTAACCGGTTTTTATTAGGTTTATTCCTGTTTTCATTTTATTTTTTTATTGTTTTTTTTTTTTTTGGTTTTTTACAGAGATTTGGTGGAAAAAATGGATTGGGAATATCTCGACTTATGGCCGGTGGAGGCCGCGGGATACGACGACACCTGTCACTCACAAAATGACAAAATCGGATTAGGAGAATGGGACAAAACCTCCACTTTTTCTTGTCTTTATTATAATAATTCCAAAGTCTATGGTACGATAGGTGAAGCCGTAGTACGGACAATTATTCACATTTTGGCGACTTCAGATATGGACAAAATCGAAAGTTTTGAGTAGGAAAAACCTTTAATTTTAGGTTTATTTTAGGCTTATCAAAGAAAATAATGTAGTGTTCTTTTTTTTAGTGTAAATATAGTCTTAGGGATCTTGCAGACCTTATAATGTTAGAAAAGTCTTTTTGTAAATATGGAATTTATAAATAATAAAGAAAATAAAGAGGATTTTGGTATATTCGTCCCCGAGTTTATATATTCTCGATTTGATTCGATTTTTTTTTTTTTTTTGGCAAATGTGTTTTGTTTCAACATCTTATATACTAAAAAATATAATTTTTGCTTTAAGTACTTCGCTTTCCTTAAATTTATATTTTCTTCAAATTTAATCGTCTTAAAAGATGGTAAAATCTGTAGATTTTCAAAATTTTGTGGAGGAAAGAATCTGTCCATATTTGTACTCAAATTTCATAATCATTTCATCAATTTGTGGTTGATATTCAATTATATGACATGCGCATATTTTGTTTTTTACTTTTCTTTTTTTTATTTTTTCGCATCACTCCAGATATATTTTTTTCCCATTGTTCACTAAAAGTTTCAATAATTGATATACAAAAAACCAAATGACTTTTTCGTGGCTCTTTTCTCGAAGATTTTGTTGTCATTTAAGCTCAATCCAAAGTGTTACGAGTTTTCAAATAAAAATGTTAAGAAACTCATTTTCTTTCTTTCTTTCTTTATTTATTTCTTCATTCGTAAATAACAGTTTTGCATGTTGTATCGAATTTCTTAAAAAATAGTCGCATTACTATATTGAACTTATGTCGGGGCTTACAAAATCTGTATCATGATATTGTATTCTATTCGATAAGTGATAAAGCGGGGGTTTATATCCCTATCCCTCGCCCTATCCCTCTCCCCCCTCCCTCCCTCCCCCTCTCCCTAGCCCTCTCCCTATCCCTCTCCTCCTCTCTCCTTCTCTCCCTCTCTCCACTAACTAATTTTTTTTCGGCCAGTGCGATTTTGACCTTTAAAAGGTTCCTACCCCTTTTTTTCAAAACATTTTAGCCACTAATACCACAAATCTTTGTAATAAAACAAAATAAAATACAACAATTCATCCTCCATAAAAAATCACTTCATAAAACAATTGTCGATATCATATCATCATCATTACTTTTTCTTATTCCAAAAATAACAAAAATTGGACCTAAAATGACTTCAAAAATTTCCTTAAAATGACTCACTAGAGACAAAACTGAAGATTTGTGAAAAACAAAGTTTGAATTTATAACCAGCAACAATTAGAGTGGTGTAATAAAAAGGGGATGTAATGATAAGAGTATCACATATAAAAACCAAAGAAAAAAAATGTAAATGTATCAACAAACTTATTACTCCATCATCACAATTTTACCAAACAAGAAAAGAAGAATATTTTTTTTTGTAAACTTTCACTGCAAAGTTTTCTCGAAATGTTTTCTCAAACATTCTTCTATATGGTGTACAAATTCTAGTAGGTCCTAAAGACTCAAAAAAAATTCCTTGGAGATTTTCTAAGCACCGACTCTAAAATCAAAATCAAAACTTTCAAACCAAAAAGAGTACTAAACGCAAAATATTTCAAACAAAAGAAAACTGAACAGGTATCATCCGAGCTTCTGCTCCTCCTCCAAAGTTTTTCCCTTTTGCGATTACTTCTATCGTACTTTTCCCAAAAAACATTGTCACTTCAATATCTCTCTCAGTACCCAAAGTTGTATCTGGAATACCGAAATCAAAAGAACCCTCTCTTATTGAACCCGGATCGGTCACAAATGACGGTGATTCGTTATCGGTACTAAACAAAACAATTTCCCCACTTGTTTGATTATCATGAATGGGATGTACCACGTGTTTCACTTCCTCGTCGGTCGTAACACTTTGTCCAATAGTAACGAAAGTAGTAAAATTATCAGCACAAAGTAAACTAAATGGCACGAAGAACATTTTTTCCGGAGGGTCTCCGAATTGAAAAGGCCGAGCGGTTCTGATTCCATAAGTCTTCTTCGAAATCCTTGAATAAACTCCCAAATTAGGGTTTAATCCGTACATTACGGCTCCTACACAAACCGCCGACCCGGGTTTCGATGGAGAAATAATATTCTTGTCAGGAAATGTAGAGCGAATTCGGGAAAGGAGATAAGGAGAACTGGAGAATCCTCCGACCGTGAGAATATGTCGACATTGAGGCGCATTTTTTAATTGTTCACGAATTAAATCCAAAATGTCCGCAACCACGGGATCGAAAATAGATTTCATTTCTTTAGGTGAAATGACAATCTCGTCAACATCAGTCGGTGGAAAACTATTTTCTTCGATGAAGTCTTCCCATTTTTCAGCGAGAGCCGGTGGGATGTCGATGTGACAATCGTCACTCGATAGTCCTCTGAATTAAAAAAGACAAATACAAACTCTCAATTAGAACCGATTTTTTCGCTTGAAAAAATCTACAAAGACCGAGAGGGTTTAATCTAGAAATCATTTATTTGGAACCGAACACTCGAGAAATTACCGGTACCCATCCTTACGAAGTATTTATTATAACTATCGCCCATACAACAAATTTTTGGATCATAAGAAATTTTCGCAAACCACCTTGACCAATCAAATTAAATGGTTTAACAACTTTCCATCCAAAAGGAGGCCATATGAAAAAACACAACCTCAATAAACATAAATTGTCTCAGAGAATTATTTACCAACAAAGATCCCATTTAGCTCTTCTACTTACCGAAATCGTTGTTTATTTTCTTGCCATTGCTTCAAAAGCGAGACCACCGTCCACGGATGTCTTTTGCGAAAAATTTTGTCGAAACACTCGATCTTTTTTTGAACGTGAGTCAAAAATAGTTCATCCACCATTTTCCCTCCACAAATCCCCCCTGTACTTCTACTCGCCTCCTTCGTCCTCCCTCCCTCCTCCCGTACCTGTACCACGAGATCGACCGTTCCTCCTCCGGCATCAACCACTAAAAATCGAGACCCAATTGAAATATTTTCGAATTCTCGCACTTTTTGACAAAAAATCGAAGCCGCTTCCGGTTCTAGAACAATGTGAAGAGGATGAGGACTTCCATTTCTCGATTGGGTATGTTGGGGATTTTGAATTAAACCCGCTTTTTGCGCGATAATTCGCATTCTTTGTTTCGCTCGGTCGCTCCAAATGGCCGGAACCGTCAAAGCCCATTGGATATCCTCCATTTCAATATGTCCTCCGAACTTATTCCGAACCTCTCGCAAGGCGAATTTCCCCAATTTCGAAATGTATTCCGTGATGACGTCATCAACCGACAATCCAGGTGGCAACTTAGGAGCTTGCCACGTGGCACTCCCTCCCCCTCTCTCTCCCTCCGCCAAGTGGAGCTTGAAAGAAGACAACAGATGTCCGGAAATTCCGGCATTCGACATTTCTCTTTGAGAGGCGAAAAGGCGGCCGCGATTTCCGGCTCCCGGATGGCCGACACGTGGCAATCCCCCATTGGCTGCGGAGAATCCGAGAAATGCCGGCCAGCCCCAGTCTCTTGCCTCTCTCTCATTGGTTCCGTACCAGAGATAACTGCCGGTTTTGGAGTAAATTTGGCCGGTCGCTTCGTTTTGTCCCGGCCAATCCTCAAATTCGTACACACGTGTAGGGTCACTGGGGGAGGCATAAGCGAATCCGGAAAATGAAGTGCCGAAATCGATTCCGACGATGACACGTGGCGAGCCGAGAGAGGGAAGGCCGGCCATTTTTTTTTTTATTCACAAGAATTTTAGTGGATGGTTGAGGGTTTGTGATTTTTTTTGAGTTTAGTGAGTAGAAACTATAAAGAGAGCTTTTATAGTAGTTTAGGGATAGAAAAGTGGAGATTCACAAGAAAAGGTTTTTTGGATTTTTTTTTTTTTTTTTTTTGGATTTGGATTGTCTTTGGATTTTCCAAAAATGCATGTTTAAGTCAATTTGAGATTAAAGCTTAAATCAATTTGCATTCGAGAGCTAAAGCCAAAATGTTATGAATGAATGCATGCACTTTTGTGGAAAACCGACGAGTGTTTTCCGGCCGTCCGTTTCCCATAAATCCATTAGTGCGATTATCCATTATTCATTGTTTTATGAATAATTAATTATCCATTAGTGCGATTATCCATTATTCATTGTTTTATGATTAATTAATTATCCATTAGTGCGATTATCCATTATTCATTGTTTTATGATTAATTAATTATCCATTAGTGCAATTATCCATTATTCATTGTTTTATGATTAATTAATTATCCATTAGTGCGATTATCCATTATTCATTGTTTTATGATTAATTAATTATCCATTAGTGCGATTTTTGACGCGGCGCTTACGATTTACAACCTTCTTATAAAGCGCATGCGTGCGACAATTTTGTCGTCGATTCGGTCGTGCAACAAAATCAAGGATTGACGGAAGGAGAAAAATCACCATTGGGAATACATCCACCAATCACGTGATGCCACGTAGTGCCCTTTCGCCACAAAAATTTCAAAACCCCAGAAAGTTTGGTCGCTGGGAGAGTCTGGAAAACCGAAATGCTTTTAGAGAAAGAAGTAAAAGCGCGCACCAAAAGCTTCTAAACTTTGTAACCGGTTTTCACATTTTCCAATGTGGTCGACGATATATGCTGAATCCACGTGTACGGCGCAAACGGGAAATGTGCTAAGACAAATCCGTCGTTTAGATATAAAACATCGAACGGCTTCGCCGGGTCGGATCGGACGGTCGAGCGGCATCCAAGATGCATGCATGTCCGCACGTGTGGTTTATTGAACAAGTCGTGACGCGTGGGTACCGAGATCCTCCTCGTTCGCGAGTATAGAGATTAAATCGCGTCTATCTGTTCTCACATGTTTAAACGTCGACCATGGGAACACGAGATGCGTTTTAGACGTTTAGAAAGCATAGATTCTATATTGCTGTACTGTAACAACCGTGAATCGTAATTAGCGTTAATGTGTTTTACGTCTCTTAAAACATCTTTTCTCCGTACACACTTGTCACATTGTAGATCTGACGGTTGCGATTGAAAGGTAAGATTCTCAGCTTCCGATTGGATGTCTCAGATTGAAAATCGGACAAGTGTGTACGGAGACAATGTGTTTTCAGTGGCGAAAAAATTATTAGCGCTAATTACGATTCAAGGTTGAAGGTTTGTGTACTGTAATGTAGTTGTAACCATGTCCCCTTAACTTTGTGTATAAATAGAGTTAAAATTGACGATATTTTGAGGTTCGTTCACGCTATTTTGTCATTTAAAATTAGAGTAAAATGCTAGGCTACTTTAGTATTTTGAACGTATTAACTTAAAGTTTTACACTAATATGTGGATAGTTTTAGTTAAATAATCAACATGGCGTAAACAAATAGCATTTAGTGTTGACTTTCAAACACGATGATATAACATTGACATGTACAAGTTTGATTTTACTAGCGACGTCTCATATATTTTTGAGCTGACGTCAGCATTTGCCTCTGCATGGCCGCCTAGCGCCCAATGGTAAGAAACGGCGCGCGGCTTTGCTTTCAGACTTTGCCATGCAGAAAACGACAAAGTATGTAAAAAAACTAAAAAATTTGGTGATAATTTACGAATATTTCGAGAATAAAGCAATTCAAAGCTGGTCAAAGCTGGTCAAAGCTGGTCAAAGCTGGTCAAAGCTTGCATGCGTGCGATAATTCGTCGTTGAGTTGCTCGTGCGACGAAGTGAATCATCGGCGGAAGGAGAATAATCACTTTAAAAAATGATAACCAATCAAATGATGCCACGTAAGATCCTTTTCGCCACAAAAGTTCCAAATCCTTCACAAATTGGTCGCTGGGAGAAGTCGTCGAAACTGGAATGTTTTAGCGAAAAAATAAATCGCGCGCCAAAAGATATAAACATTTGACCGATTCTTCACATTTTCAATGTGGTGAAACGATAAGTCGAGCGACACAGCTGAATTCCACGTGTACGGTGCAAAATCTACCTCTAGCGCCAAAGATTTCCCTAAGACAAATCTGTCGTCCAGATCCAAATACCTCAAAAACAAATCGGCTTCAGCCGAATCCGACGGTCGAGTGGAATCCAAGATGCATGCAAGTCCGCACGTGAGGCTCGTGACGATTCGTGGGTACCGAGCCTCGGCTCATGAACCATTCTTTGGGGGTCCCGAGCCTCCTGCCTCAGAAACGTGACGTCCAAGCATACCGTACGTTTTTTTTCTCCTATTCTAACGAGATGGATTTTCCATCACAAGTTTTGCAATAAGTTTCTTCGCTTTACTTTAAATGTGCGTATCGTTAAAATACTAAATAAGGTTAGTTGTTTACGCTAATAATAGGTCGTATCTAACGGTTGGATACGCGTATAGTACGAAAAAACCATGCATAACGCTTCATGACCAGTATTGGGTTTAAACATAGTTGTTCACGGCGATTAGTGCGAGTACGTGACGAATTATACGTAACAAACGCATTGAACCTTTTGATCAAATCGCAAAAAATCGTTAATGAATTTCCTTCCGTACTATTCCGTACATAAAAAAACAAAAAACTATTACATATAACGCAGTTTGCAAGTTTTTCCCGTGAAATGAGCGGTAAAACATTAAACTTTTTAAAATTTTATCACAATGTTTGTTGGTAACGGAATTTCTTAACCAAATGGTAGTACTGTCATTTACCCTATGGTTAGCCACTAACTTATCGTGCCCGGGTTCGATCGCCATGAAGATAACATTTTATACAATTTCGTCTCTGTTCCATGGCGTCTTCTTTCAAAAAAAATTGAAGAAGACGCCCGTACAAATTTCAAACTGAACGCGCGAAATTATTGTGACGTTCAACGTCTCTTTTCGAAAATGTCCGTACATTTTCGATTATATAACGTACAACTTCCGTGGTATTTCTGTTCAGTTCACTGAACAGAAAGTACCAATAAGTGCGACGCATATTTCCGTTTTATTCCGTACATACCCGTAAAAAAATGTACAGTTACAGTAATTAGTTTACAAGTTTCCGTAAAATTTCATTTTCAGTTTACAGTACACGTTTTTTTACGATTTTTTCAAAAGTCACGAATTATACGTTCCAGTGGATCCCAAAAAATAAAGGGACAAAGCCACGGCGTCGGATGTGAAAGGTACATCGTTTTAAGTGGAGCCGTACTAAAGCCGTACACATCTTATGCCGGCTACTGCACTTTCGGCTTGCACAAATGATCTGATTGGTAGGTACCTCAGGGGGTTGTGAATAGGGCGCGTCGGGGGAATAAGACGTACAGTTGAGTGTACATGCCGTACATTTATCTGTACGGCTCGTACAGTTATCGCCGATAGTTATCGTTATCGGCATTATCGCCAATAAGTAGCCGATATTATCGGCTACTTATCGGCGATAAGACCGATAGCGATATATCGTACCAATATATCGATTATCGGGTCCCCGAAAAAAGGCCCATATCGGTTATCGGCAAATCCTTACCGATACACAACACTAGTTTTTATGATATGCCTTTGGTCGGCGCCTTTTATCGTAAGTTGTGTTATGGGCTTTTCATGTGATCTTCTTAGATTGCTACTTTGATCAACGACGGTCCAATCGTCCGAATCTCACGGTGTAAATATTTTTTTTGGTCCCAATGTTTTAATTGGTCCAATATTTGGTCCGAATGTTTTAATTGGTCCAATATTTGGTCCGAATGTTTGAATTGGTCCGAAATGGTTCGAATACAATATGGGTCTTAATGTCACATTGTATGTTTTGCGTACAGTAGGCATATTGTATGGGCCTACTTTCACCTACTTTTGAACTATGATTTCAACGGCTGCAATGCTGTACTTTTCGGCCTTTGTCTTTTTCAAAAACGGGAAATCGAAGCGAGGGAAACAACGAAGCTTCAAAGTAGACAAAAAGAGCTTGACAAGGATATCTTTCATCAAATATTTTTGGTGGATTTTGAACTACTGTACAATGTGATTTGTTATTATCCTTATGTACTCTATATCGGCACCCCAAATTTTTGACATTTATACCCGAAATAGAGTGAATGAATATAATTTTTACGTGACGTTAATTACGGTTCTTGTAAATTAGCGTTAATGTCATATCCTTCTTATTTTTTGAATAGTGTGGGGTAAGAAAGGTGTTTGTTCATACAACACTGTACTTCGTTACCGAAAATCTTACAAAAATGGTATCTAACTTATATCAGTTGCATACATGACTTCGCTTAGAATAAACGTGGAGTCGAGCTTGCGACAAACCCAAATTATAATTATGGATTCTTTACAGTAAAAGGACGCGGCGTTGTACGGATTGTCAAATTTTGTACTTCTACCTATTTTAATGTATATGTAATGACGATGGATCCTGTATACCTAAATCAACGTTATGGAGAAATTACAATTAAACATTTTTTTTTTTTAAATGGGATTGATACACAAATTAACATTAATGACACTAATTCATTATTAACAATAATAATTTATATGGTCTAATAACGAGTCTCGGAGTAGCATCTACGTTGTACATATGCGCATCCACGGAGGCACGTGGTGCTTGCCACGTGTCACGATGAGATTTTACTCGCCCTACAGGGCCATTTCCGAGCAGGATGGGAAAATGGCTTCCCGCATGAAAACCTAAATGAAATCGGACGGTCCACTTTTCCGTGTGGAAAACCTTGGAGAATCTTGATCGGATCTTCTTTGATGCTATTTTGTTACGACATGGTACGTAAAAGTACGAATCCGTATTCCACTCTAAATATGATTTATTTGAGTAAACAAAGAAATAGGTTTCTGCAATAAAGAAGGCATAGTTCAAAAATAGGCTTTTTTATGGTAGACCTTTGGTAGGCGCACAAAACTTGGCAGAAAACTCGCGTAGAGTAGGCATACTGTATGTGTGTGCGTTGTGCACACTCTTGTACGAACGTACGAATCTGACGTATCATCATAGTACAGCGCACGCCGTCGGACGAATTTTTTAGCGAACTGACGGCGTAGGATGACATTACGCGGGAAAAAAAACCCGGAAAAAAAAATGCGGACGTAAATCCTATCGTAAGTTGTGTTATGGGCTTTTCATGTGATCTTCTTAGATCGCTACTTTGATCAGCGACCGTCCGATCATCCAAATATGACGGTTTAAATAAAAAATACCTCAAAACTCACGGAAAAATAAAAATTTGTCCGAATGTTTTTCAAAATTTGGACATGACGTTTAATTCTCTATCGATCGATGTGCAACTCAACCATGTTACTATTATTTTTCATTTTGCGACCAATACAATATGGGTCTTAAGGCCATATTGTATGTTTTTGCGTACAATAGGCATATTCTATGGGCCTACTTTCACCTACTTTTGAACTATGGTTTAAAAGGTACTCCATAAACCTGCATTCGTTTAAAAAATCGTTTATACCATCGCTTATAGAATAAGTTTAAGCAATCGTTTAAACTCTTATAAACTACATTACCGTTTTAAATCCTTACATTATTTTTAACCTTGAAATACGTGTGCAAAATTCGAAATATCAGGTTCTGGATTTCACAAAACCTGGACAGCTCATAAAGTACATATTTGAGATAGTATAGGACCGCTGAGATAAGCCGACAACAAACAAGCCCCTGACTTTTCCTGCCACTCAGGGTAACATTCCATTAGGCGGTCCCACTAAATGCACGGACAAGTCTACTGACAGCGTTTACTGGAAGTCCACTCCCACTCCATTATGTCGGGCCAGTAACAAACCTTCCTCAATTATGATTGGCACCACATAGGTTAGAGTCCAGATTCTAAAAATCTTAAAAAAATCTACAAACGGAATATTTGTACGAAATATCTGTACGACCGCAGGTACACCGCCAATCGCTATTAGCGTAGAAGTTTCTTTAGCGTACATGAAAAATTACCATGGTTTACGCTAATTAAGAATTTGAAAATTTTGAAAAAAAACATACATTCTAATTGTTAATAATTATAATTTAGATCTTTGAAAAAAAAAGGTCGGTCGCAAACATGCTTACACTAATATAGGTATTCGTACAAAATCTTACAAATCGTACACAAATCGTACGTTCACACAGTCCAAAAGTGGTTGCTGGACGAATATGTGCGAACGTGATATTTGACAGCCCGATTAGACCCCCTTTTTAGAGCGCACATTCTCATGCGTCCGCGGCTACTAAAACTCATTATTTATACTTTTTCACTTAAAAAGGTACAATTTCGTACGGTCTGACACAGTCCGTACACCACACTAATTAACTGGTGGCGTACTTCCATTTTGTACGGTACTAAAAAATTAACTCTAAATAGAGTAAAGAAAAAAATAGAATGAACTACGCTAATGGAGAATAAAATAAAAAAAAAGTGGGACGGAATTAGTGTACACAACGCTAATAGCGATTGGCGGTGTAGTTAATGATTCGTACATAAAGTTTTCAGCCAGATTTTGATTTTGAAAATGGAAATCAAAATTTCGAAACGGAATTGCAAAAGGACGAGGCAAACTTTGAAGGTCGCGGCAAACTTTGAATGTCGGTGGATGTCAGACGGAGCGTGCGAGGATATTTTCAACCTTACTTCATTCAGCGTGTCGCTTGATCAAAGTAGATATTTTTTTTGCTTTTTCACGTGTAACAATGGTAATGAATGGCATTCATCTAGTGAGAGAGTTGGGGCCCACTGGATGATGTGCGCGATTGCTTCACGGATCTCAAAAAGTGAAACATCCAATGGTCAAGAATTACGCCTACATCATTGGAGCTTCCTGGCAGCTTTCCAGTAACGATGTTTCGTCTGAAAAAAAAAAATTTATGGTACGTCTCTGTACGTCACTGTACGAAAACGTACGGATTCCAGTAACGAGCCCCACTTTTCGTCTAATGGAATGTTACCCTCAACTACAGTACTGTACTGTACAGGAACGAGGATTCCAAAAGCCGCGAACAATCGAGAAAGTGTGGTGCAGTTTCCCAGAAAATGCGAATAAGAGCTCGCCCTATCGGGTGGAAGTATCGTCATGAAACAATCATTATGCGACAAAGCTGACGCAACTGACACGTTTCAGAAAGCTTGCACGTGCACGAAGTGTGTCGGATAAGAGGTCATGCAGCCAGTAATATCGGAATTAGTACATCGACATTTTAACAGGATAAGGAAACAACAGCAAAGACGCTATTCAACATGCACCGAGTTCAAATTCGCACTTCTCTCCGTACATTCCGGTCGAGCATCATTTCCGCACGAGGGTACCTCGTGCAAACCGTCCGATCATAAATAGTACATTTTTGTCATCGTTTGAATTGCATCTTTACCGTCGATTCATCACCATCGACGTCTCCCACACAATCTAATCTCATCCTCGATGAGTGACAAAAACGTTTCACATGGAACTCCCCGTTCAACGCTCACCTCTCCAAAAGGAGTTCTACAAATTACCAAACTTAAAACTGAAAACGCTCCTAGTACTTTCTAGAAAAGTACAGTATATCTCAGCCGAGAAATCTCTACCCTTCGTATAAATCTCAGACAGTCAAGTTAGTAGCAATCAGACTTTGGTATTTCAGCTGTAAGCTTTGTAAGTCTTTAATATAATCTCTTTTCTCTTTTCTGCTTCTTTTCTGCTTCTTTCCTGCCGCCATGGGCTGCTGCGATAATGAGTGCGTTTGTACGGCCGGAGGCTGCGAGAAGGATTGCGGATGCGTGTCGTGCAGTTGCGCTGCCACGTCAGCAGGAGCGGTAAGCAACCAAAAAGGCCTTTGTGATAGCAGATGCTTTTACTAATACTGACGTCACCTGTCCATGTCCTCCTGTGTTAATTACTGAAGCAGTTTCACAAACATGCTGACGTGGAAAAATGATATGGCATGATGATGTGGCATCATTACAGCAGCATGCTCTGCGTCTCTTTTTTTGTCTTTTTCTGCTGACGCATTTGTTGCTACTGTTGCTGCTGCTGATTATTGCTTTTGTCGTCGGTACGGCTGACGAGACGGAATCACACGTGTGAGGTGCAGGGCCCCTGCAGCTGCGGAGACGGCTGTGACTGTTCTTCTGCCACGTGTGGAGAGAGCTGCTGCTGCAGCAAGGAGGAGTGCTCCGGAGGGAGCACCTGCACGTGCGGGGAGTCTTGCAAGTGCTTGGAAGGCTGCAGCTGCAAGAAAGCGTAGAATCTCCGCTTGTCATATAGGAAGACGACAGAAAAGTCTTCAGTGCTTTTTGAACTTTTTGCTCTCCCACTCCCTCTCCCTCTCCCTGTAGCCTACAAACAGGAATTTTGTAATCCGTTTTTATAGGCAAGAGGCATAGGAAAAATCTGATAGAAGCTTTAGTGATTTTCTTGCCTGAAAGTTTTTGGAGACGGAATTTTGTCATCCTTTCTTGCAGGGAAACAAAAGAGGGCATAAAATGTTTAAAAAGTTTTAAGTGCTTTTGGTGGCCTGTAGGCTCTACAGACAGACACAGACAGACAGGAGTTTTTGTAAACCTTGGTTCTAGGAAAGAAGACAGAGGAAGATGACAAAAGTTTAGTTGTTTTGGATCCTTGTAGCCTGTGGACAGGGATTTTGTAAATCTTGTTTTCTGACAGGGTTTGAAAAGAATATGACACTTCTGCTTGCTTATTCTGTTTCATGGTTTTCGGAAATTTTTAGTGTTGAATGATGGTTATGGAGTTTTGAGTGGACAAAGAGCAAAACTTTGTGTTCGATATATGGAGAGAAAGAGAATGGGAAAGAAAGGAAAATACAATTATTTTCTTAGTGTAAAGATGTAACATTTTTCCATTGCAAAAAAACTAAACGAATCATTTGCGTTAAGTGCATGTATGTTGTAATAGTCTCTTTTTTTTGGTTGGGTGGTATGTAATGTCTATTGCAAAAGAAAAAAAGTTGTGTGTTTTAAGTACATATAAAATGTAATTATCACCTCATATTTATGGTTGGTTGATATATGCTTTTGAAAATGATGGAGTATTAATGAAAGGTTGAAAAATCCTTGAAAATACGGAAATACAGAAACTGTAACTAATCAACATGTGAAGATATTTCATCACCATGCATGTTTGAGATAATACAAATGTCCATATTCCAATACGGAATTGACGCCAATTATTACATTATAATAAATTCTATAAACTCACACACTTCATTGGTGTACAATAGATAATTCGGATGCACAGTACACAAACATTGTGCTATTAGAAAAAAAGAAATTTTGTGCTACAGAAAAGTAAACGTTAGTGGTATTAGAAAAAAAATATTGTGCTAGAAAAAATAAATATTGTGCTACAAGTTAGAAAAAAAAACCAAACAAGGATATACAACTTCCCTTGGGATAAAACACATCTAGCTTACAAATATGGGAGGAAAACAAACAAAAAAATGGGAATAAAAATACCACTGAAAATACCTATTGAGGTTGTAAATTCAACATCACAGCAACTAAAATTCTTTTTTAATTTTTAAACTTAATTTAGTATGAGCATTTCTGTAAATTTTGGAGTCTACCGAGGCCAAAATTACTGTGGTCACTTGTGTAATTTTCTCGTCCTGTCAGAAATAATCTACTCTCTACTCTGAATATTACTTCGAATTTTGGATTCCTCCAAGATTGAATAAAACAAAAAATTGGAATGAAATAGGTGACCGATTGTCACCAACAAATTTTAACATTCTTCCTGTGAAGCGTTCCTTACATTTTGGCATAGTCCAGATTTGAGAAAACAGTTGGAAAAAATATATGCCATAAATCCACCCTATACACGTAGGATATCCTATGCACTTATTACATCCTACAAAACTCATACATGTATGAGGTTACCGCATTATATATATATATATATATATATATATATATATATATATATATATATATATATATTTATATATATATATATATATATATATATCAAGTGCTTTCACACATCATAACTACAAATTAAAATGGCAAGAACTTCGAGAATTCAAGATCCTAATTTAACCGTAATGTAAATGTTCGAGAACAATTGGAAATGCCCTATGCAGTTTAGATTATATGAGCTTTTCCTTTTTTTATTTTTTTCCATATGAACTCAAGATGATTTACCATTGTGGTTTTTTAATAAAGTTTTACCATGTTATACCTTATATGAGGAATATTGTATGGGGTTAAAACGATGCCTTTCCAAATGTTTTTGCACATTTAAACTATGATTTTACTTCACAACAGCAAAAACGGAATGTATATTATTCAAGGTTGAAGTTATAAGTCTCTTAAATGAAACATTTTTTTCTTTTCTATTACAATTTGCTTCCCCACGTTCTCAATTTTTCAGTTTCTTTCCAACTGTATGTTTCTTTTGTTTCCATGTACTTGAGTGGTTTACCGGTTCCCTTTTTTGGTTCTTTATTCCAGTACATTTATTTGATTCCATTTCATTTCGAGATGTGAGATGAATCGATTTTACAGTTCATGTATCATCGATCATCCGTCACTCCGTCCATCATCATCATCTCCTCAGATCCATCACTTCCATCCTCGTCATCCCATCACATCACATCATCACGTCACGTCATCATCATCACATCATCATCATCACGTCATCATCACGTCATCCATCATCTCATCATCATGCATCACATCACATCCCCCTCCTTCCCCTCCTTCCCTCCATTCAAATTCCCCTCCATTTCCCCCTTTTTTCTTCTCAATAATCATTTTCAAAGGGTGACAACTCCTGATTTTATTCAAACTTGAAAACCTAAAATACCTACCACTAAAAGTCCAGTTTTAAGAGAAAGCACAAGTCCAGTTTGAAAGGAACCAAAGGAGAAAAAAAAAAAAAAAAAAAACAAAAAAAAAAACAAAAAAAAAAACAAAAAAAACAAAAAAAACAAAAAAAAAAACAAAAGTAAAAAGTACAAAAGATTTGCAAAGCTCCTGTTGTTTCTTCCACTTTCTATTTACCAAAATGTCACAAAAAGGGCAAAAAAAACAAAGCAATTCTCCCACAATTTATACTGCTTAAAATTGTATACAACTTAAAAGGTACACCGCAAATCATTATTAAGGAAATTATTAGACTTAAGGCAAAATTCTCATTTACGATTCTTAACAAAATTGGTATTCAATAATACTAATTTAGTGTAGAGTGACGTGACTGATGGTAGTACCATTCCCTTAAAAAATGTGTTATTTTTTTAACACTTTGTTTTTAGTACTTTCGATGACAAAAGAACAAAATAAACCGTTAACCAGATTTGTATTACTAGCACTTACAAGCGATGGAAAATGTAGCTCTAGGAATTTATCAAAAGCCGTAAAAACGTTTTTTCTCTATGCAACTCCAATTAAGGTTTTATAAAAGTATTCAAAATACGAAAGGTCGATAACCACAAAAACCTCACTCAATCACTTACAAAACAGTGTACACAAAACAAAAAAGTAAAACACACAACATAAACAACGTCAAAAACACAACTATTAAGCGCAAATTTTAACATTCAATCGAGGGAAAAAACATCGAGAAAAACGTTAAATAGTTACCCTAAAACTGCTTTTGCGAAAGGAGAATAAGAAGTCCTTGTTGTCCGAGCAAAATCTCATTCAAAAAGCTCATAAAGGCCACCCAGATGACCGGCGCCACATCCACTCCTCCCACCGGCGGAATAAGACGACGCGTCGGTCCTAACACCGGCTCCGTCGGTGTGAACACGATGGAGTAGGGAAGCTTGTCGACTGGAAGCTGCAAAAATACAACAAAACAACAATAAATATAATAATAATTAGAAGAAATATAATAATAATAACAAGAAATATAATATAATAACAAAACAAAAGAACAATGAATATAGTGATAATAACAAAACAAAACAACAATGAACATGACATAATAACAAGAAACATAATATAATAACGAAACAAAACGACAGAAAATATAACATATAACAATAAATATAATATCATAACAAAACGGAACGACACAAAACAAAATGAAGAAAAAGTAAACGAAAAAAACGGGAACGAAACAAAACCAATTAAAACACAACATAACACAAAATGAAACGAAATGAAACACAGCCAAAAAAAAGCAAAACAAAACAAAATAAAACAAAACGAGTACGAAGGAGCGTCAAATGTTATTGAAAGCATGAATGCCTGAATCGGAAAAGGAAGATGTTTGTCTACACGAAGCAACAAGATGGGAAAAAAAAACACAAAAAACAAAAAACAAAAGCAGAATGAAAAAAACGCATATCGTCACGATTCTTGAGAGAGTAAATATCTAACAAACGGAAAGAAAATGGGATAAGGAGGTTGTTCATTAGAAGCTGCAAGATGCAGAAAAAGTTGAAAAAAAAAAACAAAAAAATATATAAAAAGGACAGCATAAAATCAAGTATTACTTGAAGGGAAAACCTCTAAAAATTAAACGAGAACAGAAAAATGGCGGGTTAAAACTGAAAATTTGAATTCACAAAAGAATGAAAACTTCATAAAAAGAAGAAGAAGAAGAAGAAGAGAAACTCTCATAAATCCACTTTATTTTGGATAAGGAGAGCTTACCTGAGGATACCATGACATCACAATCCGAATAATGAACAAAAAATTGAGTCCAGAGAAAAGTGGCCTTAACACAAAAGACAAAACTTTGGCTGTTTCCGGACTTAATTCGGCCAATGGGAGAAGAGGAATTTGTAAACCATCAGAAATGATTACACTGGAAGCAGAAGCATCTCCAGGGAGGAAAAAGACAAAACCTGAAGCTAGAAAAAGACAAGAAAGTACTGAAAACAGATCATTAGTCTCAAAAAATGAAGCTCCTGACTTTTCATTGGCTACCATTTTTGGCGTTTCTGGAATAATGATGCCTTTTTCTTCAAAATTTGAATCTGAAGTACAGATTGCTTTTCCTACAGTCACTCTGTGAGAGCTTAACCTAATTTTCCTCTTATTTTCAAAACTATTCATTTTCACATTTTGACTCAAAACATTTGCAGAAAAATAAGAATGTGACGAAGAAACAGCCGCGAATTTTCTGCAAACGGAGAAAGTCTGAGATGAAATAATGGAAGAAGACGCCATGGTTGACAGACACGTGGCAGCCATGGCGTCCAGTAATCTTCAGAGGAAGATTGTCTTTCAAATCAATACAGAAACTTCCGTTGGTCAAAATTTAAAACGGTTTCCATGTACAGTCGAATGCAGCGTAAACAGTTGACGCGCCGTTCTATGACTTGTTTTAGAAGTGCGAATATTTCGCACGAAATTTAGCATACGGTGCGGAGATTTACCCAATGTACTGTATGCTGATCGTATCGGTAGGGTACGGTACGGTATGCTGATATCGTGCGAATATCGTAGCAAATGCCGCATTATATAAAATATATAAATCGCGGGGTGCGCATATCATGCATGACCGTTAAGTTTGTATTCAAAATTTCAAATCGTATCTCCCTCTCCCTCTCTGGTCTCCCTCCCTCGCCCCCCTCTTCCCTTTTCCCTCCCTCTCTCCGCGCGCCCCCCATCCCCGCCCTCTAACCCCCGCCCTCCCTCTCGCCCCTCTGTCCCTCTCTCGATCTCCTCCATCTACCCTCTGTCGAGAAAAAAAATAAAAATCTAAGTGACAGTTAAATTTTTAAACGAATAAATTTATTAAGCATGTAATGCGTGAGCAAAGACATACACAAAACCCTAATAAATCCTAAAAGAACACCCTATAAAACCCTAAAAAAACCTAAAAAAAAAAAAAAAACCCTAAAAAACTTCAAATTATGCCTAAATTCAAACTTGACGAGTGGAGAATTCCATTCACTATAATATTAACTACAATAATTACAGAAAAGGACGGTACAAATAAAAACTCTGTATACATGCACAAAAGAACCACCATAATTTAAAAAGAAAGCTGTAAAATTACATCAAAAGAATGGCATTGGTATATTTTTAAGACATACTTTAGAAGACAAAAAACAGTGGCATGTTGTCATGTTTTAGCTATATCGTGGCCGTTTCTCAATAATTTTTCAATATATGAAAAGTTGAAGCCATGATGGTTCTTTCCAAGATATCCAAGTCAAAACCTGGTTCCTCACTATGCCCATGGAACATATATTAAGTGTACACCCCGTAATAACGTCATCTTCTCTTTGTTACATTGCCTTAAATGTTTATCCATTCCGCATATTTCCTGGGTTTTGTTGTCCAGCCTTGTTTGAACTCATCCACAGACAACCTTTCAAATTATTTGCAACTGTTAAGGCCGTATTCCAGTTTGAACTAAATGTAGATTTCCATTTTGGGCGTATATACAGAGGCAAAGATCTTGAAAGAGTCCGAAAAAACAGGAAAGAGAAACCAGCATCAGAACTGGGATCTGATGGTTCCTCCATGGAATATCATTTTTCTACCGGTATGTTGCCAACACTTATGCCAGTTCTTTAGCACAAATTTATGGACATACAAACTAAGATTGGTCCAACTTTGGTCTTCTACCAAAATCATCATCATCATTGGCATCATCGGCACCGTCATCATAGTCAACAGTCATCATCACATCATAGCCATCATCATCATAACAGGCTGTCCATCAGGACATTGGGCTGATGGGTCAGGAACACGCCCAACACAAAACACGGAACAAAAATATCCCAAATCACATTGAACCATAAGGCGCACCCAACGTCTATATACACCATATCAAAAATCTCAAAAGAACTGACCCCAGATGTCAAAATAATCTGAAAAAATCAAATAAACAGCATTGCCAGAATCATCTTGTTTGTACCATCAACTTCGCAAAAACAACCGGGTACATTATATATTGTTACATGTATAGCACACATGCTATACACAGCTTACCAATCTAGTACACATACTGTAGTTTGGTAAGAACACATAACGTTTTCAATCGTTTTCGCACATTAAACCTATGGTTATGCCTGATACGTTCATTCAGAAAATAAAGATACATAATAATTACACTTTTGTACCACAATAGCTCGCCAAAAAACAAACAAAGCTCACACCTGGATCTTAACACCAGCACACTCATGACGGAAAAAATTACCACACACTATATAAAACCAATAAGAGAGGAAAAAAAAGAGGTGTGAAATTAAGAAGAAGCATGACTCCTACACTACCTATGCTAAAACCACTTCTATAAACAGACCCAAAGACCAGTGAAGTAATAATGAATGAAACAAATTATAGATATACCCAAAGTACTTCATCGATCATGTCTCCCTTCTATAAAATCTTTACACCTCTTTATGATTTCCTGACAATTGACTCTTTGATGTGTACTAGGATAAACCTGAGAAAGTAATGCCTCACAAAGCTCGATCCACAGAAAAAATAAACAAAATATCAATTTGTAACCTTACACACTATCTGTCACTAAGGGAAATACTGGGAGACATCTAAAAACTAACGATTAATCGGAATTCATCAAATTACATTTACAACTAAAATTCACAGCTAAGACAGGAACTAGAACAGTAAAAAGCTCACAGAAGATTATTACTGCACGTTGCTCAATTTTTGCTCTCTCAAGAAGCTGGTTTTCTATAAAAGTATATATATATATATATATCCCTTTTACCTCAATTTTTGGCTCTCCCAAGAAATACGACTTTCTATGGTGAAGACGTATATTGCTTCAGTTTTAGTAAATCCGCATTTAGTGCAGCAAGTTCATGATCGAGCTTCTTTACCATATCCGAATCAGTTTTGCTTTGTTTTCCAAGGACTTTCCATAGCCTCTCTTTACCGGATTCCGTATTCTCTCCCTCTGACTTGTCAGAAGAATCGCCACTAATGTTGAAAACAGAGCTATTTTGCTCCAAAGATGTATCGGTTTTTACAACCTGCGATCATGTAAATATACTGAATGTCAATTAAAATACTTGAAAGTTTTGGAAAATCGGGCGTTTAGCTTTCGGGTTAGGTTGTGGATCTTGGGTTTGGATTTTTGGTTTGGGTTTTTGGTTTTGATTTTTGAAGGTTTTGGGTTTTAGCAAACAGGTACGCATGTTCCAGAATGAACTACGTTGCAGTAGCCGGAAAAATACAGCAGGGACCAGCATAAGTTACTGAGAACCATAGAAAAAATGCACTCCCACATTTGATTTTAGGAAATCAAGCGATCTAGCGATGTCCTCTGATCACCATCAAGGTAGCAATACCTCGAATTCGTCAAACGAGAAGCAGACTACAGGGCAAAGACAAATTTTGCAAAATTATGATCCCTACACCATTGATCGCCAGAACAGCAAAGACTTGGTTTGCCTCTTGAAGCGAATAACTAAATACATAAAGTTGTCAGATATTCCATCGGAAAAACACGCCTAAATCTTAAGCCTCTTGAAAAAAATAACTTCAGGACATAAAACTGTTGGATTTCACACCAAAAAACCACGCCTGAAAGGTAGGATTACTAAAAAATCAGCAATTGCTAAGTCAGTACGACTGACATTTGAACCCAAAATTGCAGAAAAATTGATTGGTGGAGTTAAGCTTTGTTTCAGCTCTTTGATAATGCCCATGCATTGGGCAGGCTGCATAAGTAAACCAGGTCCAAACTTCTCAATTACATATCTCAACCTTGGGGACCTTGAACATTGGTCTGAAAATGAACTAAGGCCGTTTTACCCCAAAAAACAACTGTTAAAGCTTTACCAATAGCACATAAAAGTCGAATTGAGAGAATAACTGTTTGAACAGAAGGAATGATAACCCTGATTTCCCAAACATGAAATTTCTTGGAACATACAACAAACCCCTCACAAGATTTAGGACCTTTGGGCTTTAAAAATGGCATAAAAATGGTACCTCACTGACATCTGGACCATGTCCAAACAAGGCCATCACAATAACAGGCCCGGCAATGGCGATACCAATGGACACCAAAACCGCTTTTTGGAGGAGAGCTTTTTGTTGCTCCAAACTAATTTTTTCCGTTGTCATTGCATCCACATGATCTTGGGCTTCTTTCAAGAACTTCAGCTCTTCATGTACTTGCTGCTCTCTCATCTGTTCCAAATACAAATGAAATAATTAGACAAAGGAAATTAAGAAACTTCAAACACTCTAAAAACTAAAACAATAAAGACTGGTAAATTTTCAATTCTGAGGCAAAGTGATAGGCACTAAAAACAGAAAAGACTGATTAATTCTCAAGTCTGAGGGAGTATGACAATAGAGAAAAAAAACAATGTTAATTTTCAATTCTGAGGAAATGCGACAAAATGTTAATTGGCAACAGCTCTTGTTCAACAAAAAAACTTTCCACAATTCTTTAAGCAGATAAAGAAGAATCAACAAGCTGAAACATCTGACATCTACAACAGAATTTGCCGTCCATTCCAATGTCTAACATCAGGCATGAAACCATTAATTAACTGTTAATGAATTAACCATTTATTAATCAACCATAAATGAAATGTTAAAGAGGGTATAAAAGATAGACAGAAACACACCACAGCCTCGTCTTCAGAAATTTTCTCTAGGCGTTCCAATTCTTCAGCCAGGTGTTTTATATAATCCCTGGCCCCTTGAAGCTCATCCACCAAACCTTTTCCCCTCAAAGTAGCAGCAGACAATTCCGCTGCAACTCCTGCAATCTCTGTCTGGTAGTACAGAGTTGTTTTCTCCAGTCGTTCCATTTGCTGTTCCGACATTTCTGCCAACTCCAACATGTGCTCTTCTTTCGCTTTGTCCGCTTCAATCCTGCACACGCATTATCATCTTCTCACTTCTATTCGGAAAACATCCCGCACAAAAATCCTTAACCCAGATACCCAAAACAACAACTTCACAATTCGGCCACAAATAGTATTGGTCGTAGTATATAGTACAATAGGGCATCAGCGCCCTATTATACTTTTCACATAAATCTTTGGAAGCAGAGAGTAGAAATAATTTCCAGCTTAACCATGGAGATATAGAAAGCTCAACACAGCGATCATGCATCACTATCAGAAGAGAACAAGCCCTTGAGGACGATCGTCTATTCAGTCGCATGATTTTTGTAAAAATCATTCGTGATAGCATCAGCAAGCAATGGCAGTCAGTTATCAAGAGTCAATGGTGGTGTGATCTGCAAATTTTATTAAGAAAGCCAAAACGCTCAATTATTTTTACAAACAGTAAAAGTTCTTAACAGTTACACAATACACTGAGTACAAGGTTTCCTGAGATAGGAAACAATATGCATCAACGCCAGGTTGCTATACTGGGCAAAAGCACCTTCTGAACAACCTATAAATAAGCTTATTTGGACCTAGGCTACATTAACCACACAAAAAAGACCCTGAGTCTACATTAGAACCTCTGTGATCGCCTTTGGCGAACAAAATTGGACTCCTTTAGCGTACAAGACGCACACAAAACAAAGGTAAAACGAGGCCAGTAGCTCTGCCTCAGCTGATAAGTGTTCTGCACAGGCAAGGACAGACAAACAGTCAACCTGCTTTCAGAACAGGCAAACATCCATTTTGTAGCAGACTTTTCACTGTGTAATTGTGCAATGGACTTTTCCATTGTGTAACAGAAATTAACATACCGAATTGTACACCAATAAGACTCTAATAACACAAAAAAGGGTGGATGAAAACTTCCCAACATAGAAGCTGTGTTTAGAAGTTCAGTGAATCGGAAAGCCTTCGTGCATTTTCCCCCTGATACTTACTAAGCGTGACTAGTGTTAAAAAGTACACAAACAAAGACCTCATAGCCTGCTTGTGGTAACTTCAAGACGAAATAAAGCTATCTACAACACTTATTTGACTTCCTTTTGAACCAAGTGAATGACAATACCAAACCCCTTGCTAAACAACGCTCTCAGGATGCATTCATCCAAACGTTCAGGTCCACAAGCAAGAAATCCCAAAGTAGAACTGGAAACCGCTTCAGCAAAGCCAATGCAACCCCCCTATCACAATGGTTTGTCAACATTGCTTAGCCTACATGACAGTAATGTTTCATGAAGTATCGCCTAAAAGTAAGCTAGGATTACTGTCTAATACCTGATTAACAATTTAAGTCAACTGCTGCATCTTGTTTAAGCTTCATTCAGTTAAAAGCCCATACATACCAATGACCCTCAGACAAGTGACAGATCAGGTCAGATGAAAAGACCAAAAATGCCAAATGCCAAAAATGCCAATTTGCAAAATATGTGAGCTTATCTTGGCTCGAGGGAATAGGACAGTCGTGAGGTAATGGTACAAGCATAAGTGCAGTCTCACACAACAAATAGAACTAAATAAAAAGAGTGAACAATCTGGAAAAAGAACATGGTACGTGCAGTAAGCAGAAGGCACCACCATATCAATCTCCGGTCACTGCAAGTCTGCATTCACTACTCTTGCTATGATGTTTGTGAGTTCACAATGTAAGTGCTGTTATAAACTTCAGGCAAACACTTCAGGAAACGATAATCAGGTTCCCTGAAGCCTGTTACAATACTGAAGGATATGAAGGAGTCCAAGATGGAGCTGAACCAACTTACTGTAAAGCAAAACTTAGCCATATCTTCAGAAGCACCTGCAGAGCATACATTCGCATTCCCCCAAGTCTGTGAGAATAGGTCCATCTGCCTTGAACAGCTTACCTTAAATTGGTGAGCGTCTCCTGAAACGTGGATTTTTCCTCCTCCAAGTCCCCGATCTTCTCGACAGCAGTCACAAGCTCAGATCTCAGACCCATCAACTGTTTCTCAAGGTCTGGAATAAAACTGCTCGATGCAACAGGCTTACTGTTCTTCATTAGAAACAACTCTTTAGAAACACGCCCCAGTTCCTCTCGAGCTTGACCACGAGCAGCTTCTGACACACTGATAAAATCCTTCTGTGCTAGAACTTGCTTGACAAGGTCACCCACAGTTGAACGCAGAGTGAGTAAAGATTGGTTCACAGGAACAGCTTCACCGCTTAAATCTTTTTTCAAGTCTTCGGTACCAAGCTCCTTCAACACTTCTAAAATCCGGGTTTTGGCTTCTTCTGCTGCGGAGATTTCTGTCTCTTTTTTCCCATCATGAGAGAGCTGGTCAGGTAGCTTGGCAGACAAATTTGACATAATATCTGCCAACCCAACGGCCTTTGACTCCCGCACATGCAGTTGCTTCACTGTTTCCGAAAGATGATTAATTTCCTTCTCAACCGCCTGTGCTCTCTGCACAGCGGCAGCTTCCCTGGCTTCAGCTTCCTCCAGATTTCTCTTGAAAATTCCAATGGTTTCTTTGAGCGACTCCTCGGCGAGTAGCCTGTCGTCCAAAAAGCTGGAAACCTCCTGAGAAAGCTTGTCGTTGTCTTCCACCAACTTTGTCAAAGTTACATCAGCCACTTTTGCATCTCTTAACAATTCTTTGATTCTGTTAGAAAGCTTAGAGACTTGTTGCTGTGCAACAGCTGCGTCCTCTTTCGCGATTAAAGCTTCCCTTGTTTTCTCTGCAGCAAGCATCTGCACGAACAAACATTCTACAATATAAATAGCTGATTTTCGACTAAACCACTTTTTTTACTACCTGAGGATCAAGGTTTATTTGAAAATTTCTTTCCCTGCATATAAACCATAGGAATATTAAACAGCATCATCAAAGAAAAATGTCATGCACATATAATGCCAGGCTCATGTTACACGGAATAGAACTTCTGTCAGTATGAACCATGCATTCAAACATAGATGTATGCCCAAAAGAAAATCCCCAAAGAATGACCTCAGACCTTTGACATCTAACAACCATCTCCACATAACGTAAAATGGAAATTACCTTACCTTGAAAAAGGGCCTACTAGAATACGCACCCATGAGACATGTACCAAACAAAGCCTTACTTTACGTGTTTAGATAAAATAACTATCATATACTCACTTACATGACAATCAGACTATAACATACAAAAAAAATCAGAAACCTTTTCCATACTACCAGCAAATTTCAGCTGGCAAGACTTCTGCAAAGAGTTCATGGAAATACGACTCCAAGTACAAATGTTTTACTAAAGTAAGTGCTTATCACATAAAAGGTTAGAGCAAGCCAGTCTTCACCCGGCTGGCAACTAAAGACAATGCATGATAGTACTGTTCAATCAATGGAACAGTTTCAATGCTGATCCGCAATTTACCTTGATTCTGTCCAATTCTTTCATAGTATCCTTCCTCGCTTTCCAATACGAAATCTGTAAAAGCCAAAAGAAAATATAACTCATCATAAACTTAGCAAAGACTTTGTAATGGCTGAGCGAATCAGCTCAGCATGCTGAGGCAACGTGCCCACCAAGTTACAAAAACAAAGCACATAGACGAAAAGTTTCCCTCAGAACATTACCTGGGACAACTTGTCTGTCAGTTGCAGATGAGATGACACTCCCTGCTTGAAGTGCTCAGCTATCAGCAATCTTTGCGCTGTCTGCCAAAAGGAACAAGGGAACAATAACTTTTGGTTCAATTACAGGCTACAAGTAGCCAAAAAACAGGTAAGCAGTACTTATTTGCCACCTGGCTTCTGCTGCCAAAATGTGGGGGTCAACATCTTCAAGAACTGGACATGAGGTGGTAAGCAGATCATGTGTGCCACTTACAAGATTCCACTTAATAATGACCTTCATAAATCTTCTTAAAACTACAGCAACATTTGCTTACAAATTTAAAACAATAAGGAAAAATAAAAAAGAGAGAAAAACGTTTCAGCTACATGTATTTTCTGTCCACTTTGATGGAATACTGAATGCAATATAGCAAAGTCCACTTTAAAACTTGCACAACAATTGCTACCACCAACACAGCACCTTTGAATTAGAGGGCTCCAGGAGAAGGATGCAGATGGGAGCGGGAAACTTTAAACAGAAGTTCATTACTCCAAAACTGGAGCAGCATTATTTCCAAGAACAAGATTGCAAAGCCAATAAAACCAGAAGCACAGATACTAAAACGGAAAAAGATTACCCATGCCCCAATGGTTCTTTGATGAGACCGCATTTTTAAACAGGGGAATAACTTAATCCATGATTTTTTTCATCAGACACTTACAAGCCAGTCTTCTGCTGAAGAACCTGGCGTGCCTGAATACTGCCTTCCACGAAAGAGGTCTTGCGCAAAAGTAGCCAATCTTTGGGACTCTCCAGCGAGAAGCTTGTTTTTAGTCTGCATACCAGTTAAAACTCAAGCATAAGCAACGAGAAAAATAGCAGAAATAGTTAACACTTCACATGTGAAATATGTTTAGGGAAATTCAGTAAATGGAACCTGCAATTTTTACAAGTTCTGGTAAAGCACACATCACTCGAAAAACTGCAGTGATTCAAACAGTACACACTTAGTCTCCACCTTGTACCCGACAATCTTTAAAAATATGGCCCTGGAATAGCTGCCCCACCTCTTCCCAAGCAGCCATGTTTGGATCAGCAGAAGGACATGCATCAATGATTTGCTTCATCGCTTTTCTTAAATCCATAGCTTTGGCGAAGGTAAGATAGCTGCAACCGCCAGGATCAAAATTAGTATTAGACAAAGTTAGGAATATAGATTGTACAAATGCGGTTTAAACTATGAAAGACTTTGAGAAGGCTGAAATTGAAGAAGATAATAACAACCAGAGAGGACCCGTCTGAGCTCCATACTAAATTTGGAAGAGTGCTACAAGAATGATAAAGTTCAGCAGATCAGAAGTCTAAGCTAATTACCAATCCATGTGACAACAACAACCACATACACCAGGTAGGAATAAAAAATTTAACAAAAACCAGCAACTTATTCTAAGTTTTATGTTGCATCCAGAGGTTATTGAGAGAACGTCCTGGAATTACACTGCCCAACTCTATTTGTGCAAAGGATTTACATGTATTAAAGCGGAATTAGTAGAAATAATACTAATTTAATGCAGAGTGATGTGACCAATTTCGCTCCACTCCCTTCAATAGTGTTGTGAACATTATTTCATGATTTCAGCACAAAAAAGTTGCGACCGTTTTAGTGTTATTATGTTGTTGGGCAGTGTACCTGAGCGCAACAAGAGAGGCTCGCTGAAGACCAGAGGCATCACTCAGGTAGACTCTACCGCCACTAGCTGTGAGGGAAGCTACTGTTCGAACAGCTTCGGGAAGAGCTGTCGCCTATAAAAGACAGATAAAGAAAGAGGGAGGATGGGAGAGAAGAAAGAGAGAGAAGAGGCAGGAGGGGAGACGTAGGAAGAAATGATAGGACAATTGCGAGTCAACGCAAGACAATAGGAGATTCCGTCACTTTGCAGTGGGCAAACATAAAGAAAAGCAAAAACCATAAACCGTGAATTTCAAAAACAGATATTACAATTCAGCTACCAAGGTCACGACCATAGATCAAATCACCAAGTATTGAAACAACAATGATGCTTTCAAACCATTGGCTTGACGGAAACATTGCCCATTTTCATAATACTTGACATAACACACTATTGTTGCAAAAACAGCTGTAGTAAAACATCTCACCTGATCCTGGTAAAAGAGTTCATCCATTGATATCTTTGCTGCAACAATTTCTAATGACGTTGCCGTTTGAGTAATGGCTGCCCAATCTATTCCCAGTCTTTCGTGTTCATCATCAATCTGCGATCAAACGTATAGAAAAATTTACCGAAGCCATAGAGAAAAACTTCATTCGTTCCAAGTCCATGAATTTAGCAGACTTAAAGAGACATCAGAAGGCAAAAAAAAAAATGTAAGCCACAAAAATTATAATTCACACTGAATAAAATTCCACGAAAATAAACACATATTTAGAAGCTGTCAAATGAACTCACCATCAAACTAACAATGGCACTTGCTCCCATGGCTTTAATCGCACGAACATCCTCTGGACATCGAGGACCATCACCAAGGACCAAGTCCGAGGATATCTCATTCCATTTTAGAGTCAAATTCCTTTCCGAAACTGCAAATGTCAACCAATATCACTAAAACAATGTTACAAAAAGCAAGCAAGAGAAAAATGGCAGCAAAAGACACCATGAACTAACTCGACTGGACCACAAAAAAAAAAATCTTTTCAGTTAGGTTTGCGACGTACGCTTAAGACTGACATCATCAGCATCCTTTTCTATCCAAAAAGATGTTGTACATTGTTTCAACATTTCGAGCAACGTTCCTACCATCAACAACCACAGATACTTCCTGCCACTCACCTTTCACATCTATCGCTGAAGAGTTAGTTTCCTCAGCTCCATTCCGCTCCACTACAAGAGAAGGAAATACTCTGCCGTTGGTAGTTGAAGCTGTTGCAGTTCGTCCGTTGGCAGTCTTCAACAATAACATACGGCGTCTGCGAGAATAACTAGCCTTTGACCGGCTTGAATCAGCACCGTTTATTTTTCTAGATACTGCTGGATCGGCAGTGGCAGCAGTTGCAATAGCTGTGTGACGCGTGGCTGCTGGAACCCGGTTTCGGCCGATGTGAGGAACTACAGTACCAGGCAATGAACCATGCAAGCAGACAATACGTCCTGTGCATGAAGAATCCACAGGTGTGCTGAGAGTGCGTATGTCAGAATGGAGCAAAGATGGAAGAGACGACACTTTAAGGCCAACAGAAGTACTTGTTGCCATTTTTCAAGTGTACTGATGAATGTTTTAGGATGTTTTAAGTCAGTGTAAAGGTACTCGTACACAAAACGAAGAAACTATTGCATATATTGTTGATTATAGATATAGGAATAAAACTAATCATGACTAGATGGTTTCATCATCCATGGGAAGAACTGATTTATAACTTTCAAAAGTTTCAAAATCCATTCATGATCTTTGCCAACGTATATTGATGGCTTCTGTCATTTTGAATATCACTTTGTATCAGGCACCTGAGCGTGACATATGCTACACAGGATTCCTTGTAACGACTCAGTTAAGGACGCCGTCGAAATGTTCATCGTCATCTCCTCTGTCAAGATCTGAACCGTCCATAACCCTTCAGCGCGTGCGAAATAAAAGTACAAGGGTTTCTTTGACATCCCAGCCTGGAATATGCCTTGGCTAGCCTAAAATCCTCCAGCACAGAGGAGACAAACGAGATGGTCTATTGACGGTTCGGATCTTATAACGGTAAATTTAATGGCTACGATCGCCTGTTTGCTCGTGTTAAATTTTACAAACATCTGGGCAAACCCCATCCTCTGGCGGGGCGCTGACGAGGCAGTTCTATACACGTGTAAATACCTGTTGCAAAAAGTGCAGAATGTCCATATGGCATGTCTCCATTAGCAACAGTGATCCACGTGTCATATAAATCCTTCTCAAACTGAACCCGTTTGTGCACTTTTTCCTTTTTATCATCCAATCGGAGTGGAGGATTCTCCCATCATTTAAGCATAACAGTGCTATTGAATCACGTGAAAAACATACACCGTACATCAGCACCACTTTGAGACCCACCAATCGGTTTACATTGAAGGTGATGTCTCTAGACTGTGACTCCTATAAAACGCGTAGGAGCATCACAATTCAAATTTCTGAAGGCTCGGATTGCCTAATAATTTGCCAGGTACAGTAGTGATGAATCATAGTTTCGCGGTAAGTGTTATGCACGCTTCAGTCCAGACGGAAACGATCCTTGTTTATATCTTCCCAACTTGTTGGTGAAAATAACGGCAGAATAATTAAGGGCATGTGCCCATGCAGCCGTAACCCAGCGAGCAAATTTTGTCGTGTGCTATGCGCATCGTCATTAAATTTCGGTCGACTTTTTTTGGCCGAAAAACATAACACAGTGTCATAGCCTATTCCCACCGGAGCATTTCCCATTCCGATGATTTTCCGAATTAGATGAGAATATGAAATTTATAAAATCCTTTGTACGTGCGAAACTTTATTTCTATTTGTCGAACGGCGATCCTTTCATTCATGGGCTATTCCACCGGAAAAAAATTCACTTCCGCAACAGACGGACGTTGGAATCATGTACGGCTTTCTATGAAAACCGTACAAACGAGCTTCCTCAAAATATTGCCGGATATTGAAGTCGGGTTCGGGCATGGTTACATCAGGAGGTCTCTGTAATAGTACGGACATCAAAATTTCTGTATTACAGAGGCCTCGGTTACATCGCGTATCGTCTGTAAATAGGTTTTTATATACGTGTTGTTTTTTGAATGGTTCCACGTAAGTCGACGATCAAATCTCTAAAATCGCAAAGATTTGAAAACCGACCATTTTCGTATGCAAATCCGTACTTGCGTACTTCACACGTGTACTTCGCAAGTGTACCGCGTCAATGAACCTCAGAGATCTCGCAAAGATTTGAAAACCGACCATTTTCGTATGCAAATCCGTACTTGCGTACTTCACACGTGTACTTCGCAAGTGTACCGCGTCAATGAACCTCAGAGATCTCCTTCACTCTGCTGACTTTCAGGAAAAAACCGTATTTCTTTTCGGCAAAAAATTTGCGGTCACCTTGTCCGAAGGCACGTGACTTTGGGGGCGTGTGAAAATTTTCATTTTTCATCGACGCACGTGTCTATCGTCCAAGTGTAACGAATTGACTGGTTCTGTATTGGTGAACCCACCTCCGCGAGGTGGGTTCACCAATACAGAGGCGCATGGAGCAATTGCTTCGCAGATGAAGACCAAAATGTAATCGGACGGTCGACGTCTTCTCCCGGATACTTGGAGAATCGTTATCCTTTTTTCTGTAATGTTGTTTTCAAGAAACTCACGAAAATATAGTACGGCATGGTACGGAAAAGTACAAAATTTTAAACCTCACTTTTCGTCTGATGTAACCATACCCTTAAAGTCGCGTATTTCGCCGAAAAGCTGACGTAGCCAAAACAACATCCGTACGACTAGTTCATTTGCTGGGATTCACACTAGAAACAAATGGTGAATGAGATGAACAAATGAATGATTCCGTACCGTTATTTACGCAAAAAAACAAAATACAGAGGCGCCAAACAGCTCGACCGCTCTGCTGTCAACCTTTTTGGAGCGTAGCAACAGACAAAATACACTTTTTGGAGCGTAGCGACGGACAAAACGTACGGTCGAGTGCGTCAAAACTTGACAACTGTAGTCATTCACCTTCCTTTCCGGAAAGCCTTTTTGGAATGCAGAATTCCGACTTTGAAGAAACGCGAAGTCATTTCTCGAATGATTATCCGTACTCTAACAAAATGTTTTTAAATGGTGACCCTTTACCAAAATAGCCAATCAAAATCATCTAAAACTAAACGTAAAAAAAAAAAAACGAAAATTTTATTTTTAACTTTGATGAAGCGAAATACCAGCTCCTTTCCTCCTACAGGTGCAACGGACTTTCCTTGCCCACCTCCTAACGCCGCCCATCTCCCATTTGACTCCCATCTGAAGCCTCCCCCATTGCGTCCCTCTAGCCCAATCTGTCCTCCCTCCCTCCCTCCCTCCCTCCCTCCCTCCCTTCCTCTCTCCCTCCCTCCTTTCCTCCCCTCCTCTCTCCCTCCCTCCTAATCTACCCTCCCTTCCTCGCAATCTGCCCTCCCTCCCTCCCTTCCTTCCTCCCTCCCACCCTCAAAATCGACCCTCCCTTCCTCCCAAACTGTCTGCCCTCTCTCCCTCCCTCCCTCCCTTCCTTCCTCCCTCCCACCCTCGAAATCGACCCTTCCTTCCTCCCAAACTGCCTGCCCTCTCTCCCTCCCTCCCTCCCTCCCTCCCTCCCTCCTTTCCTTCTTTTCTCTCTCCCTTCCTCCCTCTCTCCCTCCCTCTCTCTCTCCCTCCCTCTCTCTCTCCCTCCCTCTCTCACTTCCTCAGATCCTCCCTCCCAATCTGCCCTCCCTCCCTCCCTCTCTCTTAATCTCCCTCCCCCTCTCTCTCTCCCTCACTCTCTCTTTTCCAATCTGCCTACCCTCCCTCTCAATCTCCGCTCTCTCTCACCCAATCTGCCTCCCAATTTTCCTCCCTCCCAATCTCCCATTTTTGTTACATTTTTTGGTCGTTATTTGTGACATCAATCACGTTAAGTAAAAAACGGGCGCCTCTTTCAAGACTCCTAAGTGTATGTGGGCCTAAGGTACCCAGTTTGTCTTTTTTTTGTTTTTTTTTTTTTTTGACTTATTTATTTATTTATATTTTTTTTAAAAAAATATCAATATCAATGTATATATATATATATATATATATATAAATATAAATATATATATATATATATATATATATATATATATATATATATATATATATATATATATATTTGTTTTTGTAATTTCGGAATTGTATTTAGCTTTTTTCTAAAATATTCTTTATGTTAACTATCATTATGTCTTATTTTTTGTCTTAGTATCCTACCTTCTTGTTATTTCGAGTTGTATATTTTTACTGTTCACGTTGTACTTGTATTGTTACGTTTTTATATGTTTGTTAGTCCTCTCCCTCCCTCTCTCTCACCCTCTCTTTACCCACTCACCCTCCCTCCCTCCCCCACTCCCTCCCCCCCTCTCTCCTAATCCAACTACCCTCTATGATTATATCCCATTTTCCGTCCCCCCCAAACCTCATCTCTCCCTCTTGATCGACACTCCCACCCTCCATCCCTCCCTCCTTTCCTCCCTCCCTTCCTCCCTCCCTCCCTCTCTCTCCCTCCCTCCAACACTCCCTCTCTCCCTTCCAATCTGCTCTCCCTCCGTCCTTCCTTCTCTCCCTCTCTCAATCCCTCTATCCCGTCCTCTCTCCCTCCCAATCTGCCATCCCTTCCTCCCAATCTGCCATCCCTCCCTCCCTCCCCCCGTCTTTCCCAATCTACCCTCCCTCTATCATATTATTCCTTGCTCCCTCCCTCCCAACCCTCCCTCTCACCCTACCAATCTACCCTCCCTCCCAATCTACCCTCCCTCTCACCCTCCCAATCTGCCCTCCCTCCCTCCCTCTCTCCCTCTCTCCCTCTCTCACACTTTCCCTCTCTCCCTCTCTCTCACCCTGTCTCTTCCCTCCCTCCCCCTCCCTCTCCCTCCATCATTTTATTCCTTGCTCCCTCCCTCCCAACCCTCCCTCTCACCCTCATAAACTGCCCTCCATCCCAATCTGCCCTCCCTCCCAATCTGCCCTCCCTCCCTTCCTCTCTCCCTCCCAATATGCACTCCCTCCCCCCCAATCTGCACTCCCTCCCTCCCAATCTGCCCTCCCTCTTCCCAATTTGCCCTCTCTTTCTCCCTCCCTCCCTCCCTCCTTCTCTCACTCCTTCCCTCTATCTCTCTCTCTCTCCCTCCCTCTCTCTCACTTTGTCTCACCCCTCTCATCCTCCCTCTCTCTCTCACTCCCTTCTCCCCTCTCTCCCAATCTACCTTTCCTCCATCATTCTATTCCTTCCTCCCTCTCCCCCAACCCTCCCTCTATCTTCCTAATTTGGCCTCCCTCCATTCCAATCTGCTCTCCCTCCCTCCTTCCCTCCCTCCCTCACTCTAGCCTTGTCTCACCCCTCTCACCCTCCCACCCTCTCTCACTCCCTCCCCTCCTCCCTCGCTCTCTCTCCGTCCCAATCTACCCTCCCTCCCTCTTAACACTCCCCCACCCTCCCTCCCTCCCTCACTACCTCCCTCCCTCCCTCTCTCCCAATCTACCCTCCCTACCTCCCTCTCTCTCTCCCTTTCTCACTCCATCCATTCTCACCTCCCAATTTACCCTCCTTCCCTCCCAATTTGCCTTTCCCTCCATCCCTCCATCCCTCCCAATCTGCCGCCCCACTCTCCCACCCTCCTTGCCCTACCTCCCTCTCTCCCAATCTACCCTCCCTACCTCCCTCTCTCTCCCTTTCTCACTCCATCTATTCTCACCTCCCAATCTACCCTCCTTCCCTCCCAATCTGCCTTTCCCTCCATCCCTTTCCAAACACGCCTTTAATGGCTTTAGCAGAAATGTTTTGCATAGGAATATCAACAATCACGAATTACACCGAAGATAGTTGTTCCGTACTGGCGGGTCCACTTCACACCACTTTTATTCAACGGCCGCATGGATCGGAGTTACAAGAAATTATTAATGGTTTCAAGGAGTTGACACGAATATCACAAATTGGCGGAGTAATCGATGGGACGCACATCTATTTGTCTAAGCGACCAGTAGAAAACGCATTTGAGTATTTCGATCGTTTTAGAAGGCATAGTGTGACTCTTCAAGCAATATGCGATCACCGTCTTCTATTTTGGGATGTTTTTTGTGACCGTCCAGGCTCGACACACGACTCCACGGTATTCCAAGCCTCCTCAATCTACACACGTCTACGTAACTGCCAAATTCTAAGAGAGCCAATTGAGGAAATAAGTGGCACTACAGTTCGGCCTGTGATGGTTGGGGATGCCGCGTATCCATTATCCAATTTTTTGATCAAAGGATATAGAGCAAGAGCTAATGGAGATGCAAGGAAAAATGCTTTCGATAAAGCATTATCGATTGGGCGGGTTCGTATAGAGATGGCGTTCGGCGTTTTGAAAGGGCGGTTTGAAATATTGAGGGGCATAGCGGTTAGGGAGCAAATGGTTCCAACTGTTGCTGTGGTATGTTGTGTTTTACACAACTTTATCATTCTTAACGGGGAGCCATTACCTGTAGGATGGAGGCAATTTCGGATGCCGGATGCTGAAAACGGTGTGGTACCGCCTTCTCGAGTTGGGAGGAGCACAGTGAGAGACGCGTTATTTTGTCAATTCTGTAATGACGATGATGTTGTGGCCGAAGATGATGAAGTGGATGAATGATATTCCTCCAACTGCTACGATTATGAAAATTTGATTTTTTATTTCACAATTGGAAACATTTGAATATTACCAAAAAAAAAAAAATTGGAAAGAGACTTTTGAGGGTTAAGTTGCTTCATTTATTTCTTTCACCGACATATAATTATATTTTAACGGATTTAATATGGTCTCATTGTTCCTTTGTCATGCATCGCTCGTACCTTGTTGTTTTGTGTTGTTTTTATTAACAGGCATCTTGAAAGAGTCGTTAATTTTTATTAATATAATGCATAACAACTAACTTAAATTAAAAATGCGTTGACCTTCTTTGACTTTATACTAAAATTAATAATCACGAAATATTAAAACATTTAAGCAACAACTAAAAATACGACGACAACCTAAACAAAATTTCAATAGTTATAAACAAAAACTAGCGACGACATTGTGTTTCGTTGGACGTTGAACCATCAAGCAACGATGAGACTGTGTCGTCGCCAGCGTCCAGACTGCCTCGGCACTGAACTCATCGCCAGCGCCAAGGCAAAGAAAGCCCTGTAAGCGCCGTCATCTTCTCGGCGCCATGTCGATGCCTGCCCGCGCTTGCCCATATTACAACATGTCAACATTCAAAAATTTACAACTGAAGACAAAATAACTATTTTTGAATGACAAAATTGAGTTATGACAAAATCACAATTAAAGAAAAAACATCCATTTATGTATGTCAACATTTAATAATGATACAGTCAGAATTGAAGCACTAAAACTACAATACAGTAAATACAAATGCACGATTTGTTGTCCCCAAGCTGCCCACCGTTCGGACCTTTAATATGGTCCCACACTCATCCTCGAGGCCGAGGCATGGCTACTTGTGAAAAAGTTTGTGGAACCTTGAAGTGCGGCTTCAATCAAGCCTTCAGTGGCGGATTCAATGGCGGCTTCGATGAACCATACAAATTTCTTTCTAAACTTCGCGCAAGGAAATGAAACGACTCTTTTTTTAAATTTTCGTACATTATATCTATACGTTTTATTTTTACGTTTTATCCGTACAAAAAGTATACGCATTTAAAGACAGATTCAAAATCTTTAATAAATAACAAAATTCCGTAAAAATGTCAGAATTTGTATTAATAAGACATCTATGCTCTCTCTCTCCCTCCCTCCCTCACTCCCTCTCTTTCTCTCTCCCTCTTTCTCTCTCTCTCACCCTCCTCCTCCCTCCATCTCTCCCTCCTCTCCCTCTCTCCCCCAATCTATCTTTCCTCATTCATTTTAGCCCTTCCTCCCTCTCTCCCAACCCTCTTTTTTTGCGTCCATCCCTCTCTTATTTATAACCCTCTATCTCTTCCTCCTTCCCTCCCTACCAATCTACCTTCATCCCTTCTTTTATCCCTCATTTCTTCCATTAAATGTACCCTACCATGACTCTTCGTGGTTGTGTTGATTTTCAGGGTTATAAGCATTATCCATTGTTAAAATGGACCCCATTTTATCTCGGGAACTCCATCAATCTTTCCAAATGAAAAAAATTCTTACTTACCTTATCGTCATACTACAACTAGTGCGTTTGCAAAAACGACGGAGAAAATATATCAACAACCGCATACATTCACGCTCGAGTGGAAGAAGATGGTGGATTTTTCCTAGATCTACAAGCTTTTGGGACCATATTTGTAACACCATATGGTTGAATATCGGCCATGAAGAATGTGACAGACAATGGAAAAGGCATTTTCGCATGGGGCTACGCACTTTCGAGAAGTTTGTGTTCATGTTAACGCCGTTCATACAAAAAAGGCACACGAGTTATCGAGATGCTATACACGTCAATAAAGCATGTGCTGTGGTGCTTCACCGTTTGGCGCACAACACGCCTTTAATGGCTTTAGCAGAAATGTTTTGCATAGGAATATCAACAATCACGAATTACACCGAAGATAGTTGTTCCGTACTGGCGGGTCCCCTTCACACCACTTTTATTCAACGGCCGCATGGATCGGAGTTACAAGAAATTATTAATGGTTTCAAGGAGTTGACAGGAATATCACAAATTGGCGGAGTAATCGATGGGACGCACATCTATTTGTCTAAGCGACCAGTAGAAAACGCATTTGAGTATTTCGATCGTTTTAGAAGGCATAGTGTGACTCTTCAAGCAATATGCGATCACCGTCTTCTATTTTGGGATGTTTTTTGTGACCGTCCAGGCTCGACACATGACTCCACGGTATTCCAAGCCTCCTCAATCTACACACGTCTACGTAACTGCCAAATTCTAAGAGAGCCAATTGAGGAAATAAGTGGCACTAGAGTTCGGCCTGTGATCGTTGGGGATGCCGCGTATCCATTATCCAATTTTTTGATCAAAGGATATAGAGCAAGAGGTAATGGAGATGCAAGGAAAAATGCTTTCGATAAAGCATTATCAATTGGGCGGGTTCGTATAGAGATGGCGTTCGGCGTTTTGAAAGGGCGTTTTGAAATATTGAGGGGCATAGCGGTTAGGGAGCAAATGGTTCCAACTGTTGCTGTGGCATGTTGTGTTTTACACAACTTTATCATTCTTAACGGGGAGCCATTACCTGTAGGATGGAGGCAATTTCGGATGCCGGATGCTGAAAATGGTGTGGTACCGCCTTCTCGAGGTGGGAGGAGCACAGTGAGAGACGCGTTATTTCGTCAATTTTGTAACGACGATGATGTTGTGGCCGAAGATGATGAAGTGGATGAATGATATTCCTCCAACTGCTACGATTACAAAAATTATATTTTTTATTTCACAATTGGAAACATTTGAATATTACCCAAAAAAAAAAAATTGGAAAGAGACTTTTGAGGGTTAAGTTGCTTGATTTATTTATTTCAGCGACATATAATTATATTTTTAACGGATTTAATATGGTCTCATTGTTCCTTTGTCATGCATCGCTCGTACCTTGTTGTTTTGTGTTGTTTTTATTAACAGGCATCTTGAAAGAGTCGTTAATTTTTATTAATATAATGCATAACAACTAACTTAATTAACAGTTGGGTATGTCGTACTTGATTGGGCATACAGAAGTTTGGTTACAATTAACAAACAAATGCCAACTCCATACCATATAATGATCTACTACATTATTAAAATTTCAATAAAGTAATAGATGCACGCATTTTTATGCTATTACACGAAGCAACTATCAACGTGCTCCGGACAAACCATATACAAATAACGTTATTTCCATTATTGAATGCAATGTGTTTTCAACCCATTTGATTAGATTGTTGAATGTTCAAAAAATTAGAGGAACCTATGGGGATATACAAACACACAAGTGAACGCTCATATATGTCTTAGATAAAGAGCAACATATGACTCATTTTAGATCAATCGCTCATCAATCATCTATAATAGGTTACAACACAAATCCAACAAAAAACTATAGTAGATTACAAAACAAATCCAACATAAAACCAACTTTATTAATGTGTTTGCTTGGCTGATTGTATGTATCCTAGATATCGTAACGTTATTTCATTGTTTATATATTGGATTGCTAATATACACATATAGTGACTGTCTCTAAATATATTACAATTGTTGCTCGTTTAATAACCGTTCTTGAATTGCTCGCCTTCCTCTTTTTCATCCCTGCATTTCAACAACGAGTATTTGTTAGGATAACGCACATTTTAGTAGGCTCCCATTTCATTGGACTCCCATTTCATTTGACACCCGTTTTATTTGCGTCTTTTTTTTCATCAAAAATAATATGTTGTTTTATCTGTTGTTGGTTACGATAATTTTTTTGTGTGAAACATTTGAAAGCGGATAAAAATATACCTCACCATTTTTCTTCTTAAATATCAACACCATGTTTAAGGCATTCCAGCCTTAATTTCATTGCCTCATTTTTGACCTTCATAGCCTCAGTTTGTGCCTCCAGTTCGCGAATTGACAACAAACGATCTTCTCTTTCGTTCTCTTTCTTTCCTTTCGCCTTTTTCTCCTCATCATCCGCCTCCCTGCATCTAATCTCAAATGCGAGTCTCCGCTCTGCTATGTCAATTTGTGCTCTGCTATGTCAATTTGTGATTTTTTGGCTTCTCTCTCCTGTAATATATATTATTTACCACTTCGCTCCACTTCGTTAACGATCCCCGTGATTTTCCCGACTAATTCATTGATTTGTTCTTCCCCTTCATCTTGTTCTATACCTCCCTCATAATCATCCACTCTCCTTATTTTTGTTCCAAAAATGTTAGGTATTTCTTCAAAGTTCGCATTGAACCACCAACTAGCCGGTTGCCTTCCCACTGCTGGCCTTTTTGGTTGACGTGAGGATTTAGAGCTCGTGGGTGAGCCAATCACAGGAGTTAATATGTCTTCAACTTTGTTACAAGGCCCCTTCAACATTTCCTCTATTTTATCTGTCTCCTCTTCTTCACTACCTTTGTTAGGACACCAATTATCCGCTATTATAGGATGAGTATACATGCTTCCTAGCTCACCACGCTCTTTTAACGGACCCGTACTCTTGAATCTATATTTTCCTTTGCTTTTCTCTACCTCATTATTGTCCTCTATCTCGTGTTCAAGTCTACCCCCTCCTGTAAATTTCTTTGAACTTTCAATTCTCTTATCCACCTCATTGTTTTCCTTCCCGTTTTCTTTTCCCCTTTCCTCCCCCAACTCTCGAACTTTACCGAACTCCATTCTCCCCCCTTTTAATCCCGTCGTGTCGAACCTCCCTTGTAAAATTGGGTCCAATATATTAAAAAAAAACCCTGCTGGACTTTCACCTGTCTTTTGTTCCTGCGTCACTTGTGCTTTGTATTTATTCTTTTGTTCATTTACCTTTTGTTTACACGAGACTAACGTCCTAGTTTTGCTCGCTGGCACCTTATTCACGATAATCACTATTTTATCCCACTGTTCTTTTGTGCAGTGTCTTCCGGGTCCTTGTTGTAATTTGCCCCAACTGACCAAAAGGACCTCTAATGCTTCTTTTGACCAACGGTCACTCTCCGAGTCCTCTTTCCTTAGAACATCATCCGGGGTTGCTACTTGTGTTAATTGACTAGCAGTTGGTGGATCGCTTACGTGGTACTCCATCTTTTTTATTCAAACCATTATAATTCAATTTTTAAATCACCGAAAAGGGAGGAGGGAAAGAAAGAGGGAAGGAGAAAGAAAGTGCGGAAGGGAGGGGAGAGAAGGTGGGCAAAAAAGAAGAGAGTTAGAGAGAGGGAGGGAGGGAGAAGGGTGAAAGAGAGAGGGAGGGATAAAATGAGGGAGGGATAAAATGAGGGAGGGATAAATTGAGGGAGGGAGAGAGGGAGGGAGGGTGAGGAGATTGGGAGGGAGAGAGGTGAGTTTGGGAGGAAGGGAGGGAGGGATGGAGAAGAGGAGGGAGAAAAGGAGGGAGGAAGGGAGGAGATAGGTGTGCAAAAAGGGAGGGAGTGAGAGAGAGAGGGTGAAAGAGGGAGGGAGGAAGGGAGTGAGCGAGGGAAGGAGGGAAGAAGGGTGGGAGGGAGGGAGGGGAGGGAGAGAAAGAGGGCAGATATGGAGGGAGGGAGGGCAGATTGGAGGGAGGAAGGGAGGGAGAGAGGGAGGGAGAGAGGGAGGGAGGGTGAGCAGATTGGGAGGGAGAGAGGTGAGTTTGGGAGGAAGGGAGGGAGGGATGGAGGGAAGGACCGAGATATAGTGTGAGGGGTGCCCAGATTGCGAGGATGGGTGAGCAGATTAGGAGGAAGAGAGGTAAGTTTGGGATTAAGGGGGAGAGGGTGGGACAAAATGAGGGAGAAAGAGAGGGAGGAAGGGCGGAGATAGATGTGCAAAAAGGGAGGGAGTGAGAGAGAGAAGGTGAAAGAGAGAGGGAGGAAGGGAGTGAGCGAGGGAAGGAGGGAAGTAGGGTGGGAGGGAGGGAGGGGAGGGAGGGGAGGGAGGGAAAGAGGGCAGATAGGGAGGAAGGGAGGGCAGATTGGAGGGAGGAAGGGAGGGAGGGATGGAGGGAGGGACCGAGAAAGAGTGCGAGGGGAGGGAGGGAGGGCAGATTGGAGGGAGGAAGGGAGGGAGGGATGGATGGAGGGACCGAGAAAGAGTGCGAGGGGAGGGCAGATTTCGAAGGAGGGTTGGCAGATTGGGAGCGAGAGTGGTGTGTTTGGGAGGGAGGGAGGGAGGGAGGGAGGGAGGGAAGGAGGGAGGGAGGGAAGGAGGGAGGGAGAGAGTGAGAGAGAGAGGGAGGGAGAGAGGGAGGGAGGGAGGAAGGACAAAATGGGAGGGAGGGAGGGAGAGAGGGCATATTGGGAGGTCGGGAGGCAAGGGGGGAGAGTGTGAGGGAGAGAGAGGGAGAGGGAGGGAGGGAGGGAGGGAGAGAGAAAGATGGAGGTTTGAGGGAGGGAAGGAGGGAGGGTGGGAGAAAGGGAGGGAGGGAGAGAGGGGGGGAGGGAGGAAGGTAGGGGGACAGGGTTGTTTTCCGCGGATATCATTAAATAAAAATTAAACAATACTAACAATCATTTTATTTTCCTTAGAATTTTTGTAGAAAAGTAGAGTTTTCTGCGGATATCATTCAACAAAAATTAAACAATTCTAACAATCATAACTTAACATAACAAAAAAAAATACAACTTGCAAAGTAAGCATGTAATAACTCAAAATAACAAGCAGCCATGATTTCCATCACAACAAATAAGACTTAATAATTAGCCTAAAAAACAAAAAACGATTTCGAAATAAGTAAAAGATTTATATTTACATATAAATAATTAAACCCTAAAAATAAAAGGATGGACAAACTGGGTACCTTCCTCTCTGTAATGCGCAAAGAGGCGCCCGCTTTCCACTTAATGGGATTGATGTCACACATAACGTCAAACATGAAACAAAAATCAGGGTTCAGGTGGAAAAGAATAAAAGAATGAAAAAAAAAGTGTGATAAATGCAGAAGAATAGAGTTGGTAAATGATGTTAAAAATAAAATTTAAAATGAGCTGGAAATTTATAAAATTAATAAATGAAGAATCATACAAAAAAGTGTTGTTCTTTGGTCTAAAATAGACCGCAGAAGCAACCCAAACTATCATGCAAGAAGCTAAGCAAAAATAGGTCGACGAACAATCATATGAAATGCATCCTCCATATGCGTACACAAACGCAACAAACAACATCTAGGGTTTCATGGAATAATCAACATAAATACACCCTATGACAACATCTAAGGTTTGATGGAATAATCGACATAAACAAACCCTAAGACAAATGCATAAACAATGCATATCAAACATATATAAAAACATAAATAAATAATAACACACAAATGCATCAGAGTGAGCGAGGGAAGGAGGGAAGTAGGGTGAGAGGGAGGGGAGGGAGGGAAAGAGGGCAGATAGGGAGGGAGGGAGGGCAGATTGGAGGGAGGAAGGGAGGGAGGGATGGATGGAGGGACCGAGAAAGAGTGCGAGGGGAGGGCAAATTTCGAAGGAGGGTTGGCAGATTGGGAGCGAGAGTGGTGTGTTTGGGAGGGAGGGAGGGAGGGAGGGAGGGAGAGAGTGAGGGAGAGAGGGAGGGAGAGAGGGAGGGAGGGAGGAAGGACAAAATAGAAGGGAGGGAGGGAGAGAGGGCATATTGGGAGGTCGGGAGGCAAGGGGGGAGAGTGTGAGGGAGAGAGAGGGTGGGGGAGGGAGGGAGGGAGGGAGAGAGAAAGATAGAGAGAGAGGGAGGGAAGGAGGGAGGGAGGGAAGAAGGGAGAGAGGGAGGGAGGGGGGGGGGGAGGGAGGAAGGACAGGGTTGTTTTCCGCGGATATCATTAAATAAAAATTAAACAATACTAACAATCATTTTATTTTCCTTAGAATTTTTGTAGAAAAGTAGAGTTTTCTGCGGATATCATTCAACAAAAATTAAACAATTCTAACAATCATAACTTAACATAACAAAAAAAATACAACTTGCAAAGTAAGCATGTAATAACTCAAAATAACAAGCAGCCATGATTTCCATCACAACAAATAAGACTTAATAATTAGCCTAAAAAACAAAAAACGATTTCGAAATAAGTAAAAGATTTATATTTACATATAAATAATTAAACCCTAAAAATAAAAGGATGGACAAACTGGGTACCTTCCTCTCTGTAATGCGCAAAGAGGCGCCCGCTTTCCACTTAATGGGATTGATGTCACACATAACGTCAAACATGAAACAAAAATCAGGGTTCAGGTGGAAAAGAATAAAAGAATGAAAAAAAAAGTGTGATAAATGCAGAAGAATAGAGTTGGTAAATGATGTTAAAAATAAAATTTAAAATGAGCTGGAAATTTATAAAATTAATAAATGAAGAATCATACAAAAAAGTGTTGTTCTTTGGTCTAAAATAGACCGCAGAAGCAACCCAAACTATCATGCAAGAAGCTAAGCAAAAATAGGTCGACGAACAATCATATGAAATGCATCCTCCATATGCGTACACAAACGCAACAAACAACATCTAGGGTTTCATGGAATAATCAACATAAATACACCCTATGACAACATCTAAGGTTTGATGGAATAATCGACATAAACAAACCCTAAGACAAATGCATAAACAATGCATATCAAACATATATAAAAACATAAATAAATAATAACACACAAATGCATCACACATAAACAAAAGTATAATCAAATAATCATTATATCATTCAAAGTGCATGACCTAATTGACAACCCTAAAACACTACATCTTTGGTCCCCACTTTACTAACCAGCATTGATTATTTATTCTAATGAAGCTCAAATCTATATATACACTTGTGAGCTGTTAACAAATCACTAAGTGTCAAAATAACCAACGTAAATTACGTAACTGTCATTAAATCAAACTAATCGTAAGCGTACACCTGAAAGTCAAGCAATCGTAAGCGTACACTTGTCTGCAAATACGACACATAAATTAAAGTGTCGATATCCTCATTAATCACGTAAAATATAACTATTTTAATCAACACTAAATCATTAATTCAAATAAGACAAAACATTGATGCTTCAAATATTTACACCGACGCATCCAAAAATCCGCGTCATAAGTGACAACTTGCTTAGTCACTTGTCGATAAGTCCACGTAGTGAACCGACATCGCATATGTACGGTCCACTAGATAATGTGTCACCTTCAGCTGCCTCCTCCATTTGAATCCGCCAAATGCCTCCGCCAGAATTTTCTCACTTGTTCCACCATCGCTTCCGCTAACTCCACATACCATCCAGATTTCATAATACATAATATATATATGATTTCATCTTCCGATTACAACAAAAATAATTCCTTCCAATATCTAAATCCGGATTTACATTCCCAAAATTCTATCACAAATCAACTAAAAATTAAAGCCAAAAGGTCACACTAATAATATATCCTCGCTCAAATAATTCCTACCTCATTATAACAAATCTAGATTTCAATAATATTTTTTTTTCTTTTCATAAACTATCAAATCCCAAAATTTCCCATAAAAATTCATATACAAAATAGTATTTTCCAAAAATTCTAATAATGTCACATTTCGCAAAAATTTCCAACAACTCAAAATCTACATTACAACTCCAATTTTCAACAATCATCGATCCACAAAATTTGGATCTCTCCACCACATGTCACAACTCCACCTTCCGGATCTCTCTCCCCCAAACGTCGAATCTCCATCTTCCACATCTCTCCATCAAACGAATATGTATTTTCCAAAAATAAAATATCATTTCTCATAATTAATCATTTTCATTGAGGGTAGACATTTGGCACTGTCACTAAGTTAACCCTTGGGGCGATGCAAGATTAAACTCGGCACATACCAACACTATGATAAGGCCGATCTCATGGGTACACAGACACCATTACTGCAATACAACCAGCAAGGACAATATTAACCCGCTACAATGCGTGTGACAAAAACCTACATCGACTTAACCTAACATATGATAGATGGGGTGTAGGCCCATAACCTGTTGTTCTTTGGTCTAAAATAGACCGCAGAAGCAACCCAAACTATCATGCAAGAAGCTAAGCAAAAATAGGTCGACGAACAATCATATGAAATGCATCCTCCATATGCGTACACAGACGCAACAAACAACATCTAGGGTTTCATGGAATAATCAACATAAATACACCCTATGACAACATCTAAGGTTTGATGGAATAATCGACATAAACAAACCCTAAGACAAATGCATAAACAATGCATATCAAACATATATAAAAACATAAATAAATAATAACACACAAATGCATCACACATAAACAAAAGTATAATCAAATAATCATTATATCATTCAAAGTGCATGACCTAATTGACAACCCTAAAACACTACATCTTTGGTCCCCACTTTACTAACCAGCATTGATTATTTATTCTAATGAAGCTCAAATCTATATATACACTTGTGAGCTGTTAACAAATCACTAAGTGTCAAAATAACCAACGTAAATTACGTAACTGTCATTAAATCAAACTAATCGTAAGCGTACACCTGAAAGTCAAGCAATCGTAAGCGTACACTTGTCTGCAAATACGACACATAAATTAAAGTGTCGATATCCTCATTAATCACGTAAAATATAACTATTTTAATCAACACTAAATCATTAATTCAAATAAGACAAAACATTGATGCTTCAAATATTTACACCGACGCATCCAAAAATCCGCGTCATAAGTGACAACTTGCTTAGTCACTTGTCGATAAGTCCACGTAGTGAACCGACATCGCATATGTACGGTCCACTAGATAATGTGTCATAAAAAACAATATGGTCCCTTAAAAATATCGGCGGACGTCGTCCGCCCTCCACTTGTACCTCGAACAACTTGCCGAAATCAATTCGTACGATCCAATTCCTGTCCGTACCGAAATCACGTACTTCGTCATAAATGCGCCTTGTCGCATTTAAGGTACACGTCATTTTCGATAAATGCATGTCGCAATAAGCGACAACTTAAAGTACATCTGTCAAATACGACGCTCCGTACCGGCGGCGTCCCATGTAATAAATTTCATCTGTCGCATTATGTTTCGTACGTGCGACGTACCATTTTATCTTCGTCGATTATCACACGTCGGATTGCTTCACGATCCGCCGTCCATTTCCTCTCACATTTCGCGCCACTCAATTACTCCATTAATTTTATGTGTACATTTAATTCCCCAATCCATAAATCCTTTCGAACCTCCACAATATATCGCGTAAATGCGTACGCACGAAACATCGCGTACGCACGAAACGATGTGTTCGCACGAAACTAACTTTTCAAAAACAACAAAAAGTAGGATAACACAACATAGAAACTAAGGAGGAGGAGGAGGAAAAGGAGAGATATTTGCCTGTTTTGACCAAATATTTATCAACTCCTCTTCTTATCAAGGGAGAGAGGGAGAGAGGGGGAGGGAGAGGGGGGAAGAGGGCAGAAAAGGGATGAAGGAGAGTGGTAGAGGGGGAGAGAGAGGGAGAGAGAGGAGAGGGAGGGAGAGGAAGAGAGTGGGGGGTAGAGTGAGAGAAAGGGAGGGAAAAATAGAGGGAGGGAGGGTGGGAGGGAGGAAGGAGAGGAGGGTGAGAGAGAGGAGGGAGGGAAAGAGATAGGGAGGGGAAAGCAGATTGGGAAGGAGTTAGGCTAGATTTGGAGGGAGGGAGGGCAGTTTGAGAGGGAAGGAGAGCAGGTTGGGAGGGAAGGAGGGAAGAAGGGAGGGGGGAGAGAGGGAGGAAGAGAGGGAGGCGAGAGATAAAAGGAGGGAATGAGGGAGAGAGTTAGGGAGAGAGGGATAGTGGGAGAGAGGGAGGGATAATAGGAGGGTGGGCAGATTGTGAGAGTGAGGGAGGAAGGGAGGGAGAGGGAGGGTGAGAGAAAAAAAGGATGTTGAGGGAGGAATAGAGGGAGAGAGAGAGGAGGAAGGTGTGAGGGATGGAGGTTGGGCAGATTGGGAAGGTGGGAGGGCAGTTAGGGAGGGAGAAAAGGTGAATGAATGGAAGAAATAATGTTAAAGAAAGGCTAGTTTGATGTTTTGTGTTTAAAGAGGGCGAAATATCAAAAAGAGGAGAAAGTAAAAAGAAAGAAGAAAGCTTGGATAAAGCAGGATTTTGCTGGTTGTTTGTTTATTTTCGCCACTTTTGTTTTTCTGGTGATTTTTGTTTTTTTTTTTTTTTTTTTTTAATACGCCCTTTTTTGTTCGTGGGTCTTGAGTCGCAAATAATATGAAACTTTTAAAATCTTTTGTATGTGCGAAACTTTCTTTCTATTTGTCGAACGGCGATCTTTTCACTCATGGCCTATTCCCACGGGAAAAAAAATCACTTCCGCAACAGACGGACGTTGGAATAATGTACGGCTTTCTATGAAAACCGTACAAACGAGCTTCCTCAAAATATTGTCGGATATTGAAGTCGGGTTAAAGTCGCGTATTTCGCCGAAAAGCTGACGTAGCCAAAACAACATCCGTACGGCTAGTTCATTGTACTCGCGAAACAACTGCAGGACTTTGAACCACCGTCGTCGTCCTTCGAACATTCAATACTGCAGGTTTGTTTTCGCGCCTATGTTTGATGACGTCGAAGCGTGTACGTTTTCCGATGAGTTTTCGGAAAATCAAATGCTCCGGTGGGAATAGGCTATGAAGCATAGTTCAAAAGTAGGCGTTTTTATGGTAGGCCTTTGGTAGGCGCACAAAACTTGGCACTAAACTCGCGTAGAGTAGGCATACTTTATGGGTGTTCGTTGTGGACACTCTTGTACGGACGTACGAATCTGACGTATGATCATAGTTCAGCGCACATCGACGGACGAATTTCTTTAGCGAACTAAAACACGCGGACGTTGAAAATTGCAGACGCTAATATGACAGATAGTCCTATCGTAAGTTGTATTATGGGCTGTTCATGTGATCTTCTTAGATCACTACTTTGATCAGAGACCGTCCGATCGTCTGAATCTAACGGTTTAAAAAAGTTTTACCTCAAAACTCACAGAAATTGTTTTTTTTTGTCCGATTTTTTTTTTAAATTTAGACATGACGTTTAATTCTCTATCGATCGATGTGCAACTCAACCCTGTAACTATTTTTTTTCATTTTTCGACCAATACAATATGGGTCTTAAGGGCATATTGTATGTTTTGCATACAATAGGCATATTGTATGGGCCTACTTTCACCTACTTTTGAACTATGCTATGAAGACTGTCACCTGTTAAGAACACTATTTAGAATAGTGTACCAGAATATGCTACGTCTCCATGTACTATGATAGTATCATATATCATGTTTTCATATCAACACTAATGCATATTTGACGTTAATAACGCTGGGCAGTTGTGGTGAAAAAATCGCGTATGCGTTTTGCGAGGTGTTCTATGCTATAATTTGTACAGTGCCAAATGTCTGAAAAGAAAAATCGTCAATTTAAATTTGCGACTATTGTAGACGATATGCAATTTTGTGCCATTGCAAAAGCCATGGATGATGTTGTTTTTTATCTTTTCACTCTCGACCTGTCACCAAATTTCATGCAAAGATATTCATTTATTTATTTTGGAATCGTTCTTTTTATAAGTCATGCAATGGAGGAAGTGTGTGGTTAAACTACATAAACGCAAGCTAGGGGAAAGAAGCCTCGCCTTTTTCCGTACTAACTCCTTTAGGTCTGCAACTTTATTGTCTACTCTCCCAGCTGTAATAGGTAATTGAATATTTAACCACCAACATATTGTAAGTAGTATAATCCTATATATTTGGTAAATATATAGTTTTTGCTATATGATATCAAATCTACAATTATAGTCCAATTATAGTATAGTTATTATAGATTAACTTAATTATAACTAACTTTGCACCTAATTGCGAGAAAATCATTTTCATACCTATAAGGAAAGTATAACTATAAATTTGTTTGAAGTAGTGAAAATCTATAAACTTGTAGTAAGAATGTCGAGAACTTCCACCTATGCTTATTGCATTTAGTTATAGTCCGGCGACCCAACATGTTAAAGTAGCGGCGCTTTACGGAGCGTGATAAATGCTCGCTGATACAGTACGTTCAACCGTGGTAGAAATAGGTCAAGTATTGTTTATTCGTACAACATGGATGATCATAGTCTAACTCTAGTGGAAATAGTTGATGCTTTAGTTGTTCGTTTGGATGATTTTCCTCCACAGTCAAGGTCAACGTCGTTCAAGAGGGGGGGTCGTGGGAGTTATTTCTTCTTATGTATTTCCAAGAATTTATCATCAGTGTACGTTCATGGATTTACAACTTGTGCAAGGTTCCATCCTTTTCCAACTTGTTATTGTGATTATGAGTTGCCATTATTTATGTAGCTCCCTCCGAATGTTCCACTTAACATGGGGGGTGTATTGCATTGCCTCTCCTTTTAGAGCTTTTAGTTTTGTAAGGAGTTGCCATGGTAGTGTTTTGTCAAGGTTTGCGACCAAGTTGTTATCTTTGTGTTTGTAAATGTCTTTTCTTTTTTCTTGTTAGTTTCTTTCATGTTGTTATTCATTTTCATTTTGACATCGTGTGAGTTTTTCCAATTTGTGTAGGGTTTTCTTTTGATTTCTTTCCATTTGGTTAGATTTTTAACATCGTGCCTTTTCATAAAGCTTGTCGTAGTTTTTTTAACAACAAGAACAAACGCTAACAACATTGAGTGATCTTCTAACTGAGGGTGAAATCAGTTCGTATAGCATGATTTCAATGATTTTGAAATCTAGGACCTTGCAGGGCATTCTATACGGCAATAAACAACCCAATTTGAAAAGAAGTAAAGCGATGAGTTTTAAGCTGAATTGTCCCTACATGGAAGATACACCCAAAGTAAACAAACACCAAACAGTTCCAGTGCGCTTGAAACGCGAACCAGAAATTAAAGTGCGCTTGAAACACCAACACACAGTACAGTAGATACAGTGCGATTGTAGACGCCAACAAGTTAATACAGTGCTTCTGAAGCGCCAACAAATAGATATAGTGCGTCTGAATCGCCAACAAATAAATACAGTGCGTCTGAAGCGCCTACAAATAAATACAGTGCGTCTGAAGCGCGTACAAATAAATACAGTGCGTCTGAAGCGCGTACAAATAAATACAGTGCGTCTGAAGCGCGTACAAATAAATACAGTGCGTCTGAAGCGCCTACAAATAAATACAGTGCGTCTGAAGCGCCTACAAATAAATACAGTGCGTCTGCAGGTCGGAGGTTTATCGCAGCCGCCACAGCTGCCAGTTCCAGCAGTCGCCCTAGCCATGTCGGCCGCATGTGGCGATCTCTTCGCGGACGCGAGGTCGGCGCCGTACCTCCCCGCGCCCACGCGGCAGTTGTACGATCCGTACGTCTGGAAGCCTTGGATCTCTCACGCTCCCGAGAAATCGTCACAGCTCACCGAGCGGCTGTGAATAGCGTGCAGGTGTGCACGCTTCTAACTTTCTTTTAAGGATTGATTTATATTGTATTGGTACTTCATCGTCGTATATTTTTATTTCCTTTGGGTGTTAACCTAGGAAACCTTAATAGAAGAAACCTTAACAAGAAGTTAAGAAAACTCTGCAAAAATTATTAAAAACCTCTGAAAAACCTCTGAAAAAACTTTGAAATACCTTTGAAATAACTATGAAAAAATTATGAAAAATCCTTGAAGAAACCCTGACGGACTTCTCTTAAACCCTAATTTTGCAGGTGGATGGAGTGGAAGCTCGCTACCTTCTTTCTGGAGCTGCTGATGGCTCCATTGCTTTGTATGACATTGAAGTTCCTTCCAGCTATGAGAAGAGTACAGGGGCTTCTCAGCACAAATCTCTTTGTTATGTGGACAAGAATACTCCTCAGGGCCACCGGTTTTCGGTATCCTCCGTACAATGGTATCCTGTTGATACTGGAATTTTCATTTCCGGGTCCTTTGACAAGAATGTCAATGTGTGGGATACCAATTCTTTGCAGGTAAATTTAAACTAAATTTTAGGGTTTCGAGGCGAGTTTTTTTTTTTTTGTTTTTTTTTTTAGGGAATTTGGTGCTTTTCTTTCTCGGGAGTGTTTTTTTTTTTTTGCGAGGGAGTTTTGTGTTTTAGGAGAGTTTTGCTTTGTTGGGACCTTTTTTCAGGGCCCAATTGTTCTTTTTGTTGGGACTTGAAGAAAAATAAAAAAACTTTGTGTAGGATTTTTTTTTTTCTTTTTCTTTGACAGGAAAATCCTGTGCCCTTTTTTCACTTCTTTTTTTCATTTTTGGATGCCCGGTAAGGATTCTCTGTGTCACATATGGAAAATGTGGCCAGATTAAAAAATGATTGTAGTTTTACTAGATTGAAAGTTGAGGTGAAATTAGTAAACCTTTTGTTTTAACTTTGTTTCTTTTTCTCTTTTTTTCTTTCTCAGGTTGCCCTTCAGTTTCCCATGCCCGGGAAAGTGTTTGCCGTCGCCATGTCAGCCATGGCCACCAGACACACATTAATTGCCGTGGGGTCCGAGGATCCCATCGTGAGGTTATGTGACGTCACCAGTGGGGCGTGCACACACACCTTGTCAGGTCACCGAGGTACGTCTCTGGTTGACTCGGGCTGACTTTGAGTGTTTTTGATTGTCTTTGGTTGACTTTGGTTGACTCACTTGTCTGGTCGAGAGCAACTCAAAGTTGTTGAAGTCGGATGGAACACTAATTCTGGTGTATAATGTAGGTAGTTAAGAAAATGGGTGAAGTAATCAATTGGACAATTTTTGGGGGCTAATTGACGGTGGCATTGGGATATGGCGATATTAGAATGTATCTTGCTCTTTTGGTTCACAAATTCTCGGTAACCTATGTATGGTCTCTCTCTTTTTCTCTCTTTTCTTGATGAACGTTGATGCATCTTGATTGAAGAACCGGGGTTTTTTTTCCTAAAACTGGGTTTTTTCTCCTATTGCTCCAATCGTGAGTTTTTTTCTCTGTTGCGTCTTTTTCCCCCGATCAGGGTTCAATTTTTCTCACTGAGATTCTGTTTCTTCCATCGATTGTGATTGTTTTCTATTTCCTCAATTGTGGTTTTTCACTTTATTGTTGCTTTTTGGTCAGTAACTTTTTATCCCCGATCGTGATTTAGTTTTCTCTCAAGCCTCCAATGTGACCTTGTTACTCTTATCTGCCTTTATGCCATGTTTTATTTCGTTTATTGTGTCTGCATCAGATGCCATTTGGGCTTTACATTGGTCGGTTTCGAGTGAATGGGTTTTGGCCTCGGGAGGTTGTGACGGAGCTGTTCGACTATGGGACATTCGGAGAGCCGGTTCTTTTTTGCTATTGGATCAACACCAATCTGCCTTAGAAAATCGTAAAAAAATTTCTTTCACAAATTTGGAAAATGGCAGGCAGTCGTCTACTTCTCAATCGAACAGACAGGTGAGTTTTGTGAAATTAAAACCGGAAGAGGGTGAGGATGGGCCGATTAGTGATGCGAAGTTAAAATTGAAAGAGGAAGAGGATGGAATGGGGGAGGGTGGGATAGGAAAGTGCTTGTAACCTCTCTCGGGTTTAATGATCTTGTCATTTCATCGTCCCTCTGTTTTTGTTCTTATCAGCTTTTGTCTGTCACGGGGAGTATTTTTGATGAAGAGTCAAGAATAATGAGACTGATTGAATGTGTTGGATTTGTTTTGGTTTTTTAACTTTGTCCTAATTCTTGGTGGGGCGCATTGGGGGCGCTTTCGCTGTAAATATGGACATAAATTATGGCAAAGGTTTTTCTTGCCTGGCGCCACTTTAGGTGGGCTCTGAAAGAGTTTTGGGAGTCCACAAAGATGTGCCACACAAAACTTATGGTTTTCTTTAGGTTTAGGTTTTTTTAGGCAAAGGTTCCTTTTCACTTTTGTCTTAATGGTTTGGCTTCATGGATTTGCTACATGTAATCGAAGTTATATCTTTATGATGGAATGTCTTTCACGATTTGTTGTGTTATTTGTAGAGATAATGTGTTGCGGTTGTTGTTAACCATAGTGTTTTAGAATGTTGTGTGGAGTTTTTTGAGTTTATTAGAGTTTTTTAGTGTCTTGAAAGGCATGTCTTTCTGGTAGGTAAATTGGAATGTGAGAATCAGAGTATTCCTGGCAAGAGGACTGTATAGGAGCTTGTTTTCACATTGTTTTTTTTTTATTTCAAAGTCATCGAGCTGTATATGTTTCTACCTTACTCTCACTCCAATCCCCACATGGAACATTTTGACATGGATGGGAGAATTCAAGTATCTTTGGCAGAGGGGTTGGGGAAGTTAATTTCAAAGAGTGCTGTTTGAATGAGGAGACTAATGCCTTCACATATATTGCGAGTTAAAGCATTGGGCAAAAATTAATGGTTCTCAACTTTCGTTGGCTTACTTCTGAATTATTCACTGTCTTATTTCACATGATGTCTTTCCCCTTTGGTTCTTACTATGGACGGTTCAATTTTTTTTTTTGATTTGTATGGTCTCAGGAAAACAAAACTCGAGGAATGGGGTCAGGTAGTCGGAGTTTGGAAGATACTAGAAGGAGGAAGGCATCGATAGCCAGTCTTTCAGAGAGAAGAGTACATCCTGGGTTGTTATCGGTACAAGATCGAAGAACTGCTCATGACGGAGCTGTCACAGCTCTCCAAATGACACCTGACGGTCGTCATATTCTCTCTACAGGTGAAAAACTATCCAGTACCTTCGTTTTTTCTCCCAACGTTTTTAATATCTTCCTGCAACATCTACTGCAGTACATTGAATAATATTTTGAGAAAATAATATTCAAGTATATTAGCTTATAGACGGTCGAGCTTCAGGCCTTTTCCTTGTCTGATGCTCAACATATCTGTAAGCGAGAAAAACCGGGGCCATCCTTTTTTCACCTGTGAATACTGAATAGGGGATTCAAGGAAGGCCCAACATTTCCTTTCCGATAAATGAATACATAAGGAGGCCGTATGGATGGAGGATAGCTCACCAACTGTTAATCCATGTTAACGGCTGACTATTAATAACAGTTATCATCTGTGAATACCTTAAATCTTATTATGCCTGTGAAGACTGTGAGCTGCTTGTCAGCTGGAAAAGAGTGTTGAAGATGTTAATTTTTATTTCAAATTTAGTTTCAATGTTCTATAAAAGCTTGTTCTGTTCTGAATCTCCTGTTTGATTTTTATGTCCTGGCGTTTTTCTGTGATCTAATTTGATCGAGTGAAAGATATGTGGGTGTATCCTCTTCAGATAGTTTTAATCATTGTTTCTGTTTTTAGGAAAATAATTTGATTTCATGTTGACCCATCTTTTTAGATGATTTGAAATACAATTTAACTGCTCAGGTTCATGAATGTCAAGGTCTTGTCACTCTGGTTATTTGAAGCATTTACTTTTTTGTTTGTTTGTTTGTTTCTTAAATTTATTAGATTCTTGAATGAATTCAGAAAGTTGTAAAAATTGTAACAATTATAATGATTTGAATTATGATTTGTAGGTACGGATTCACGAATGAGGCTTTGGGACATTGCTACCGGAGGGAATATGCTGGTCAACTATGGGGGAACTCGTAACCGGGCCTTAAAAGGAACACAATTTGCTATCTCTACTGATGGCTCGAGAGTATATCATCCATCAGGCAGTGCCATTCAGGTGAGCAGTTTTGGGATCAAGAATAGATCTCTCCCTCTCCCTCTCCCACTCCCTCTCCCACTCCCTCTCCCTCTTCTCCCTATTTCCTCCATACTCGTGCTGACTTCCCTCCCTTTCCTTTTCCATCTCCTCCCTTTGTTATCGTAGATTAGATCAGCCTAAAAAATATGAAATAAGACCCAAACAAGGATAAACCAAATAAGATACTAATGTTTTTTTCAAAGATCTTGAAATTATCATATCGGAAAAGTCGGCAATTGTTTTTTCATCTTTCCTGTATTGTATGTATGTTATATTTACGCTTTGTATATTTTTTGTTAATGTAAACACTAATTGCTGGAAATAATTGCAATTTTTTAGGTTTTTGACACGTGGACAGGCCGACTACTTTCGACCCTCAAGGGTCATTTTGAAGTCGTCCACTGTTGTACTTTTCATCCTTGGGACCAGGTATTTTTTTACTTTTTCTCCTTTTTTCCTTTGTACAATTTCTTTTTTCTCTTGGTTTTATTCTGGATGTTTTTCCTTCTCTTTTTCGTGGACCGTTTTGGGTAATTGCCCCTTCTTGGCATATGATTCGTACTCAAATGGGTCCATGAGAAGAAGGGAATATACCCACAGTAAATAGGGTTTTTAGTTTTTTTTAATGTTATTGTTCCTTTCCTGGGATTCATTCCGTATGTTTTTTCTTTTGTATGATTTTTCTTCTTTTTCTCCTTGTTATTCTGAGATTTTTGTCGTATACAATTATTTCTAAGTTCCTTAAAATCTCTTCAGAAGATTAACCACCCTCGTCGTCTCTCCTCCATCTTACATTATCTCTGTCTCTCTCTCTCTCTCTTTTTTGCCCTCTATCCATCCCTCTCCCTCTCTCTCTCTCTCTCTCTCTCTCTCCACCCGTGTCTCTCCGGCTCTCTCTACCTCTCTTAAAAACTAAGTTTCTGCAAAAATCAATAAATAAATAGATTAGTAATTTGTATTCGTGGAATGTTCCCTTTATTATGGTCAATGGGCCCTTTTTATTCATAGGATCTTTGTTTCCCTTTTATGTTTGTAATACGGATCTAAACTGTTGTTTGTTTATAATAAGAAAAACCAAAAATTCTAAGTAGTGTTATGTTTCTAATATTGGGCTTAAATCTGGTACAGTAATTGTTAAAAAAACATAAAAAAAATTTGAACAGTTTCTGTTTGTAACTCGGAAGTTCATATGCAGGTTTTATGTTTTTATGTTTTTACATTTGTACCATGGGACTAAACCTTTTTTTGTGAATTACTAATTAATTATTTATTAGTAATTAATTATTTATTTGAATTCGGAAAGGTTTTGAATTTTAGGGGATGAGTGGATACAGGAACTTTTCAGTGGAAGTGGGGACCGGCAAATTTTGGCTTGGGGCCCTTCCCCCCTTCCAGGATTTACCGAGGATCATTTGGAGAAGGTAGCAATTTTTTTTCTTTATAATTTTTTTTTTTATGGAGGTTATTCGACTGGATACTCTAAATCATGAGGTGTAACATTGTGGTTGTTTGTTTGATTTTTTTTGTTATTTTGTAATTTTTGTGGTGCCACTTTTTTTTTTTTTTGGTTCATGGGTATTTTGCTAAGAATATTTTTCCGCTAAAATAGAAGTTTGGAAGGGTACAATGGAGTTTTAGGATTGTATTCTTATTATTTTTAAGGGCTTTTTAGTTTTTTTTTTGTGATTTCTAGGTTTTTGTTGGAGTTTCTAGGATTTAAAGGGTTTTCAGAAACCTGTTCGTAGTAAATTTATTTGTCGGTTTTCAGGTCTTTCTTAATCCAGTGAGTAGGTCATTCGTTTTGCTACTAATTGGTTCTGATAAAGTTTGGAGGGATGCGGAAATTTTATAGGTATTTAAGGGCTTTCAACGAGTTTTTAGGGTTTTTTAAAACCTGTAAATAGGTCCATTTGTTCTTCAAAGTATTTGTTCTGATAAAGTTTGGAGGAATATGATGGAATTTTATTGTTTTTCTAGGGTTTCCAAGGTTTTTTTAGGGTTTTTTTTAGAACCTGGTAGTAGGCCCTTTTGTCCTTTTTTGAGGAATTTGTTCTGAAAAAGTTTTGGAAGGATATGATGAAATGACAGGGGAGAGGGGATAAGAAGAGTTACGTTCTTCCCAATGTCGATGCATGGAGCGATGATGAGGAACTCAACTCTCGAACAAAGTCTAGAAGGCTAATGTTTTAAAAGGAGAGAGGGGGAGAGAAAGAGAAAGTGAAAGAAATAGGAAGGGCGAGGGAGAGGGAAAGAGATAAATTGGCCTCGTAGAAGGCAATCTCCTGGGTTTTTGGAGTCTGATGCGAAAGGGATAGAAAGAGAAAAGGAATGAAATTGGAATTGAAAGAGGTAGAGAGGGAGAGAGACACATTAGTCTCAGGCTACTTTCTCGAATTTTTGGATATGGAAGAGGATCCTCATTGTAGATAACAACTTGTCCTTTACACTTTCACTGATTGTAAATTCTTAGACTAGAAAGCTGATAAATATCGGTCGCTGCCTTGTAGGGTAGAAATTTTTACAACAATGCGTTGAACTTTTTTAACATAATATATTGTTGTAGTTTTTGTTTTTTTTTCCTTTTTTCGTATTGTTTCCAGCAAATTTCCGAGGGTTTTTTCTAATTCTATTGAAGCTTGTTGCGATTAAGTTAGTTTCTTCTTAGGTCGCTTATTCTCTAATGTGTTCCAAAAGGAAGAAAAAAAAAGAATAAGCTTTTAGCTTTAGTCTTCACACTCTCTTTGAAGCGCTTCTGTAACCGATGATGTTTTTAGGGTATTTTAGGGGTTTTGAGTGGGAAAATCTCTTCTCCACCGAGACCAGCTTTGGGGAGGGAGAGGGAGGGGAGGGGGAGGGGGAGGATGCTCCAGAATCAATGATCCATTCCTTGTCCTTTTGTGAATCACCATACAAGGAATCTAAAGGAAGAATATGTGCTCTTGTCTTTTGCTTCACTTTGCGGTTGGCTTCGTGGCGGCTAATAGATGCAAAAAAAAAAGCGAAGCTCCGGAATAGGACTAACATTGAGGTGATGCAAGAAGTTGGTAGCTTCCCAAAATTAACATTTTTGTGGCAGATGGTAAAAGACCTTTGTGAGAAATGTCTCTCCGGTGCCTAAAAATCATAAATACCACTAGTGAAAGTATGCTTTTGACTGGAGTCTAATTAAGTCATCATCGCACAGAATGAATTTGGGAAGTTGGTTGGCGGTCGAATTGGGAGATGAACATTCAAATAAAATTTGACAAAAAAAAAAAAAAAAACAAGATCATAAGTTTTTAGAAATAGCTCATTGGAAAGTGAAACTCTGTGTTATGGAAATGGAGGATTGACTTAAAGAAAGAAAGAAAAAAAATGTATGCATAAAAGATTGTAAACCATGCACAAAATTTCATAATGAGGCATGAAATTCGAACTTTTGAGAATTAGTCCGAGCATATTTTTAAGAACAATGGATTAAAAAGACGGGCAAAACTGTCAGTAGCAGTCAAATTGAATGCCACAAGAGTCAATTGAAAAAATCAAAGACTAGATTTGTATTCTCGTGAATGGAGATTCTCATTATTAGTTTTCAGTCCGCAAATAAAAATTTTAAAAACATTTTTTCTTAAGATCTGGACATACATATCCGCTCAGAAGAACTTTCAATAATAATCTCTTTTTCTTTGGAAGTAAACTCAAATTTTGTTGGTGCGGCTGACTGTTGTTGATAAGACATTTTGAATAATTTTGATGTGGGAAATTCTCAGGAAAAGAGCAAATAGGAAAATCGATTTACGGACGGGCAACAATTTGGTTATATGATTTGTTGTAAAAGAAAAACAGTCTTGATCTTTTTGGTTTCTACGATGAGATTTGAGTCAACCCTAAATATTGAAAGGATTTGAATACACCTGGCTCTCAACTCTAACCCAAGAAATGGACAAAAAAAAGTAAATATTCGCCCTTAGTTCGACAGAAATTAAAAGTAAAAGATAAAGGGATAACGATGCCAAGCTTCGGAAATAGAAGCTAATTGTAACTAGCACTCGTGTTTTGAAAGAAAACCACTTTTGATTTTTAGAGCACGGTTTCTGTTCAATTTTAAAACTGTGGTTTGTCAAAGACACGGTTTCTCTCAGATTGTAAAACACTGCTTCCACCTTAGTTTCTAAAACATTTAAGACTTTCTACCCATGATGGACTTTTGACTTTTTACCGACGGCGTTTTCCAGGAAAACATTTGTCGGTGGCCGACTATTTACAGTTGGCCGTCTCTTTCACGTTTGCCGGCTAATTGGAGTTTACCAGCCAAATGCGGAAGAGAAAGTGTACTGTACGGCAGTGTCGTGGTTGACCTTATTTTGTCGATTGTACCGATGAAATGATAGGTAGTCATTTGGCGAAAAAATTGTTAGCATTGAGGGTACTTTCGCATGTAACCAAAATTTTAATCTTGTAACTTTGTTTTAGCGAAGATTCTCTGTATTACTTTCACAGCATTCGTATGTAAAGAAATGAAATCGTAACTTTAGATTGTGACGGATGTAGACGTGGGTGTAATTTGTGACGGTTGTAGACGATTACAAAACTCGCAACAATTGATGACGTTTACAAAATAGCGATGGTTGTAGGCGTCTTGTACTTGTAGATGTTTAGGGTTTGCGACATTTTGACGTCACGCTCAAATTATGACAGCGTTGACGTCAAAAATTCGAAAACTTTCCGCCATGTTTCTCTTTTTTTTTTTTTTTTAATTCTCACAGTACTTGCCATCAAAATATGCCCAAATATATTCAAAAGAAATCGTTTTTTGAGATCTTTCATTTGATACCATTATTGACGTTTTTCATTGCAAGAATTGTGAGATAAACGCGGTAGTGGGAGAGGGAGAGTGAGAGAGGCGCTTTCACGGACTTTGCTTTTGTGAAATGGCGTCCTTTGGTCGAGACGCCTCCAAGGCCCATTTACGGAAAAAAGCACACGGGAAACGTGCAGTGGGTTGGTATTTTGGTACTCCACGCAAAAAGTTTGTCAAACCTCTGACCCTTGCGACAACATCTGCCTATTCGCTCAGATCGTGGAAATTTATTTATAATCACTTCACGAGGTGATTTTACATAAAGTTTTAAGATGAGCTGCAAGGACGCGAAAGTGGGTCGAAACGCACTAGACGACAATCTGCATAGCGCTAGACGACAAACGATGGTACATAAAAAGTTTTAAGGTAATGCCACTTGTACGATGGTAATTTCAATGTTTTGGTACGGCTATGGATTTTCTCGTTTTTTTTCTAAGTTATGGAGGAAATCGACAGAAAATAACTGTAACTTTAGCACATGCAGAAGTACCCTAGTCGATACAAAAGTGCACCCAACATGTGCTAGTCCAGACCAAAAAAAACATCCGCCGAATTTCCTTTCCTTTGTGTATGTATTCTCGTCACACCCTTAAATAACAATTTCGTTGTTACACAAAGTAACACCTAAAATCCGGGTCCGTCGGATATGCGCTAAAAAATAAAGTAAGTTCGCTAAGTTACAATTACATGGAGACACACCCTAAGTCTAATAAGTCGAACGATGAAGACAACTAAGGAATAGAAAGCGGACGCACTTTTCTCGCGAAACAAAATGAAAAACAAAATGTCTCACACGTTTGCCATGCGCGTTCTAAATTCCACCTGTATAAAAACTGTAATTTTCTAACCTCTATTGGCCCTAAAGAATGTCCAGCTTATATGAAGCCTCTAGGAAAATATTTACTCGTTTGACTTTCCCACTGAATAAGTGACACCCTTGTACGAAAATATCCCCTCACATTTGTGAAGGCCCAACTCCCCACTCCCTTGAACCGAACGCAAAAAGAATCATTGAATTGCTCCTCGAGCATTAAGTTATGGCTGGCCAAAGATGGCCTATATATACAAAAAGGTCTCTCAAAGAGAGGCGCCTCAAAAATTGTCTAAGTCCTAAATCCCTTTCTGGACCTCTTTCTAATATTGTACCTAACCAATCACAAGACTGTAAGGTACAAGAAGGCACATGTGTTGTTGTACTTTTTGTACAGCCATGGTACGGCATGGCCGTCCCGCTAACGCCTGTCATTTTATGAGCCATTGTCGCTCTCCCCGTAATGTACGCTGTCCACTCATATCTTGCCACGTATCATCCGCCGACATCTAGCTCAAAAACCGCCAAACATCCACTCTGGTGCTTCGGCTCCATTGTGAGCCGTTCGATCGGAAACCGACAATTAATCGCGTCCGTTCAAATTCAATGTCGTTTCCTTTCATAATCTGTTTAATGAACTATGGTAGTTGTTTTAATATTTAAATTACAATCATGGACCATTTATGTAACGTTTCATCAAGACTTCACGGAGAAGGTGCATGGCTACGCCATACGACTATCATGTTGAAGGTCTCAAGATCAAATCTTGGTCTCGGCGCCCGAGTTTTGCAAATAGCTATGCCTCTTGCTCCCTTAGTTTGGCTTCTTGGCTGCTTAAGGCAGCCATGGCTATCTTTGAGTCATCAGTGTCTACGACAATTGTGAGGACTTAAGAACCTTCATAGACAGAATAACAAAAGACAAAAATAAAAAGTACCTTTTTCAACAAAAAAATAGTAAAAGCGCAACGAAACCGAACGTGTCGACCTTCAACAAATATACATGTTTCAGTTTCCGCAAACCATTGTTTCGCACGATTCAACAATATTCAACAATTTCTTCGGCACGACCGACAAATTTCGGTTATGTAAGACACCACAGTCGTGTTGCGCATTTGGTGAGTCAACGACGATAGAGCGTCGACCGCCACAAATCGTAGCAGATCCAACCGATCAAAATCAAAAGTGCGAAAATTGAAAACGCATACAAACAGTATATTTGCTAGGTACATACTACGTTATTCTTAAAATACAAATATTATGCATATAATACGGAACTACCCGCGTTTGTAGGTAATGGTTTGAAAATGAGAGTGGAACTGTGTTTTACAATCTGAGAAAAACCTTGACTTTGACAAACCACGGTTTTCAAATTCAAACGGAACTCATTTTTTTTAAATCATAAGTGGCATTCGGTTTAAGTCACGCCTCATGTTTTAGTTGCAAACACTTTCTATTTTAAAGCTTCAATATTGAGCGTATTTTCTTTTCAGTCCCATTTCGAGAGCTATAAATGCTTTTGATTCCATTTAACATTTGGGATTTACTCTAAACGTGCACCCTTATTTTGAGCGTAGAGACCAAAACAAGTGCAAAACACATTCCAAACCATTGCCGCCCGCCAGTCACTAGTTTAACTTTCCTATTTACTTTTTCCCTTAAGATTTCCACAATCTAAAAAGTTTTGAAGGTGTTTGTTGAACAAAAGCCAACCGCAAAAACACCATTTGAAATTACCGACAAAGAGAGACGGCTTACTTTAATTGGGTATTGAACCATGATATACCTTACGAAATCATATTTGAAACCAAATATGACCCTGTGGGCAAGACCACTCCTATTGATGTTATGGGTATGTCAAGAAGTTTAAACCTTTGATTTGGATGATGCAAAAGTCATTTTTACAAACTGTAGACTAAAAACTAGCATTGCGAATTTCCATTGACGAGAATGTAAATCCAGCCGTTGGAATTGTTAAAAGGAAAATTTGGAATTTAATTTGGTGGTTATTGACAATTTTGCCGATCATTTGTCCGTTGTTCTCAAAAATTCATGTAAATGTCCAGAATTTATCCTCATTACAAAATTCTGTACATGGTTCATAACTTTAAAGCATAAATATGTTTCCTGTCTTTCGTCAAGTCAATCATGCACTTTCTAGGAGACTCCCGAAATCTAACTTTCAAGGGAGTTATTTTTGAAAATGTATCATTTCGTTGAGGTGTTTTTTTTATCAAAGTCATTGAAATGTTCATCTCCAAAGTTCTTACTTAGATTTGTTCATTTTAAAACCTCTTTTGCCTCTCGGACAGGTGGAGACAAATGTCAACCTTTTATAATCATCCAACATCAAGTCCAACATATGTACAGCGCATGGCGTCCACGTGATCGAAGGGTGCTTTGCCACGAGCAACGAGGCTATAGCCTTATTCACAGGGGCAAAATCGGTAACAATCCACACCACATGTTCCACCCCTATTGCAAATACTCCCTTTTCCAACACCTTACAAATGTAGTCGACGTCCTTAATTCGTCCACTAATGTCTTTTGCCATCAAGAACATGTCACATTTCGGGGTGACAACGAGAATATTTAGGAGAGGACTGTCATTAGCTGCTGTCTACCTACTGCTGTCCACCTGTTTGATGTGATCGTGGCACCGGTGACATTAATAGTTTCCACGTAACTTACCAAATCTTTATTTACATTCGCTCTCTCTCATACGGAGACGATTTCCCATGACACTTCGGTAAGGTACATGTATGATCCCCCTATATCTCCGGTCTTCTTCACCGCTGCTTTAAAATATGGGTCATCCAAAAGTCAAAACAATAATCCATTGGCGAAGAAAGTCGTGGCCCTGGCTAAATTTACCAAGTTCTTGTTATGCATGTTAACTGTATTTTTTATTTTCGTTTGCATGCCTCTTACTCTGGTACTCGGAATCGGTGGAAAATTGCTAGTCATCGGTGGAAAATTGCTAGTCAGTTCATCCATGTTCGGCTCTTTTTTGAGAGAAAATAGCCAATTTTTTGTTTTCAAAAGCACTAAACTCCTCCTTCACCTCGGCTGGACACATAGTGCAAGATCTTATCCCCCCATTTTAGACATTTCCAAGGAAATGATTTCTGATCCTAATACCTTGAGTGTTATATTTGAAGTTGCAGTAAATACAAACACATGATCGGTTGGCTACAAGATTCCCACCCTTTTGAGCCTTAACGTGCTCCCACTCCTCTCCTCGATTTCTAGGCATGGTTGCTTCTGTCGCGGTTTGTAACTGCTTTGACAATGGCTTGAACGACAGTTTCAGTAATCACTTCCGCGGCGACAGTAATGGCGGTTTCCTTGAAGATTCGTTTTCATGGCGTCTTCCCAAAAAAACAATTAAAGAAGAAGATCGTGCAATATGTAAACTTACCGCGCCCAAATGGTTCAACAGTGCAACGTCTCTTTTTGTAAAAGTCCGTACATTTTGCGTAAAATTCCTGTTCAGTTTACCGGACAAAAAGTACTAAGAAGTGCAACGTATCTTTTCGTCAAAGTCCGTACATTTACAGTACACCGTGAATCGTTATTAGCCTTATGTGCGCTAAGTTGGCACCCCAAATTTTGACATTGATACCTTAAATATAATAAACTACACTATTTAAGTACGTGGACTATAATCTGCCACGTCTCCTGGCACTAAATTAGAATGAATGACGCTATTTTTTTCTTTACACTAATAATTTTTATACGCTAATAACGATTCAAGGTGTAGTAAATACGTACGCGAACGTCAACCAAAACTCCACGACAGATTGAAACAGGATCGGCCGTACAGATGTACGCCGAAACTCAAAAGGACAAACCGCCACATTGAAGCGAAATAGAATCGTGCGTCGCAATGCGAAACTTTGTCAATTCTCGCGGACGCCCGGTTCTCCAATGTAGCGCAACAAAGTCCTAAAATGAACCGCAAGTACCTAAGTACAAATTAACCAATCAGCCGCGACGCGCGAAACGCGCGCCGGCAAAGTACAACGACAAAGTAGTACCTCGCAACAAAGAGCACTACGATCACCGTGACACAACCGTACAGTGATCTAGACCCGCCGTACAAACACTTAAATAGGGCAGGACACAATTCCCACAATGCATAACCTAACAAACATTTGACGGTCGCCGGCTCTAACAAACATTTGTCGGTCGCCGGCTCTTTCACGTTTGCTGTCTAATTGGAGTTGACCAGCCAAATGCGGAACAGAAGTGTACTGTACGGCAGTGTCGTGTTTGACCTTATTTTGTCGATTGTGCCGATGAAATGGTGGCAAGTTCCCCTAGAATCAAATCTGGGCGGTGTCCCTTTACACACGTCTGGTGGTCCTATTAGAGAATCAAGGTGTCAGATTGTGTCGTACACCCTGCATCGCTATTAGTGTTAGTTACAACATCTTTTCTCCGTACACACCTGTCCTATTTTCAATGTGAGACCGCTGATCCAGAAGACCCGTACAAACACTATATCTACTAGCTACGTACTATATTATTCCCGAAACACTAATACAGTGCATATAATACCAATTTCCATTCTGAAGCTTGAAGATTGAGCGTATTTTCTTTTCAGTCCCATTTCGAGAGCCATAAGTGCATTTGATTCCATTCAATATTTGGGGTTGACTCTAAACGTGAGCCCTTGCTCTGAGGTTAGAGACCAAAAAAACATCAAAACACATACCAAAACATTTACCAAACCATACATTCTATATTTAGAGCTGACTCTTGACGTGGAAATTCAATTTGAGCGTAGAAACCAGAAGAACAAAACTATTTTTTCTAAACATCAAAACATATACCAAACCATTGCCGCCCGCCAGTCAGTAGTTCAATTTTCATAATTACTCTTTTACCCAGAATCTCCCACGATCAAAAAAGTATTCAATATGTCTCCCGAACAAGAACCAACACCATTTGAGTTTACTGACGAAGAAAATTTGCTTATTTTATCTGATACATATACCTCTCGAAATTCTATCTTTTGGAGATGTATGCTCTTTTTTACTTGACGACCTTGATTCAGTTCGCCCTTCTTCTTGGGAAGGTATGGCAAGAACTTGAAGCGCTTGATTTGTTGGATTGCCGAATACCGAATCCCGGATTTCTAGGAAATCTAAGATGATTTGAAGAACTTGATGCAAAAGTTATTATTTTGCGGACTGAAAACTTACACTGTGAATTTCAGTTCACGAGAATGCAAATCCAGCCGTTGAAAGTATAAAAAAAAATTTATGGAGTTCAATTTGGTTGCTATTGACAATTTTGCCGATCTATTATCCATTGTTCTCAAAAATTCTGGTAAATGTCCGGAATTTATCCTCATTATAAAGTTTGTGCACGGTTCATAACTTTAAATCATAAATATATTTTCCGTCTTCCGTAAATTCAATCATGCACTTTCTAGGATACTCTCAAAATCTCACCTTCAACGGAGCTAGTTTTGAAACCGTATAATTTCCTTGTCATGTTTTTTTATCAAATTTATTTAAATGTTCATCTCCAGAGTTCTTACTTAGCTTCTGGAAGAAAAGTACACAACATTTTAGGGCATCTGAGAAAGACAGTCGTTACCTTTATGGTTTACCTATCACCACCTAGGCTAGTACTCTGTTCCAATGATGTACGAGTGCATACCACCATTGGCACGACAAGTAATTCTTCGTATGCATTCAAGCAAAATTATCTCGATCGTCTTACTCTAGTGGGAAGTAGTGCCCTAGAACGTTTCTCATCCAACTTGGGAAATCTAAATTCTTTTGGTGTGTAGACTAAAAGGATCATCTATGACAATTTATTTTTACTACAATAAAAATCAGCCCTGACATCTATCTTGTGAATAAATCAGAAACCATGTATAGAGACAAAGTTTACTAAAAAGTTGTACCATGTTGCTTCTCATTACAAACATAACCAAACAGGAAACCAATATCCCGCGAAGAACAGTAAGGAGTATCCATGACCAAAGCCTTCAGCGAAATGATTGATTGCAACATTCATCAACAACTTTAAGTAAACATTAAAGTGGACAGATTTTCCCAAAAAAAAAATCTTGTAGAATATCCATTACAATTACATCAAAGTATTGCAACAATCGTCACTTAAAAGCTTTACCCGATCCTAAGACATCTTCGTCAGCTTATAGAATCAAACTTTCAACATATATCTATACAACAGCATATAAACCCAGTTAAGTCATACCCTAATTACACTCGACACAAGAAACAATTCAAAACATTGCTCACTACTCCAAGTTACGGACCTTTTGTCAATTTCTGGAACTGTTATTTACACGTAAGCTTTCCGCTCTTTTTTAACGAATCACATAACCGTTCAAGCTAAAAAATAAATCACCTAGAATCGGCCCGGCCCTCACCTTTCAACTATTTCACAGATAATATTTTTTCAGTATTTTGAGCATTTGAAGTTTGTAAGTGTTAGGCAAATGGTCTGTGATCATTGTTCCAGAAACAATTATTTTGTCAAATCGAGGTTCATCAGTCTCTGCTTTTATGAGTTGGTAATTTCCTTTTTTGATCTCCGTGCTTGAAATAAGCTCTTTGAGGCTCTCTATATACTCCTCACTGATGATTGATCCTCGGAAGACGATATCGGATTCCAACATCAAAGCTTCTTCGACACTAATATCGGGGCTGTCCTCTCCAGGATTCCCTCTCATAATGTGGTGCAAAGTTCCAGGCGCAGTTAAAATGACTGATAAACACCCGCAAAGGAAAAAAAAAAACAAAAAGGGAATTTATGGAAACATTTGTCCAAACTATAACAAAAAGGTCGCGAATCCTCTTTAGTTGCCTTTTCCAATCGTATAATGATAGGAATATTATTTTTAGATTCCTCACTCATTTCTGTAACTAAGCAAAAGAGCAAAAGAGGTCACATTTTCAAAGCATTGTACTCACCTTCTAATTCCAGTCGCTCAGAAGTATCTTTGGGCCCGAAAACTTCCTTCACTTTGTCCAATAGAAAGCTGGAGAGCCTTTGGAAACTGGAACCATGAAACAAGACAGCACAATATTTAAAATTTAAAATTTGAAATTTATAATGATTGGTGGTCAACATTGGAATACAACCCATACATCAAAAAATGGGGTCTTGTCTGACCGTACTGTGCGCACTAAAACAATCGATACGTCTACTAAAAAAATATCACGTCTTATATGCATTATTTTTTTGCAAGTAAAATAAAATGGCATGAAAAGCATATTGCTGGAAGCAAAACTGAAAACCGAAATTAAACTGTGAGGATTTCGTTTGACCTAATTTTTGGGGGTAAAATAAGTTTTAGCTTTTAGCAAATATGAGCGGGTGATTTTATTTAATCTAAAGGGTAAGTGCCAATTGTCCAGAGGACCATTTGTGCACTTCCGGCTTGTGGGGTAGTGTACTTTTTGAACACAATAGCCACAAACTATGATGGAGTGATTGCGTCGAGGATGCCAAAACACGAAATTCTGGCGGACAATGTTTTCACCAATAGTCACAATGTTTATGCATGTTCGAAACAGATTCAATTTTAGTTCTCTTACATTTTGGAAAACGAACTTTTCCAGTAAGATATCGAGGTATTAATCGTTTGTAGATTCTGAAGTCCTTTACGGAGCTAGATTCAACTCTAGCTCGGTTTAATTGTCCGTGAACTTGAACTTATTGGCGTACCCATTTGAGAATTTTGAATATTTTTGCAACAAGCCGGCAATAAAAACAGCAAAAAAAAAAAAACAAACGAATTTAAGCCACCCGAATCCCTATCTAAGTCAATGGGTGCATGTCACGCTATGTCACGAATACGTCCAAGATATATGGGGAACGAACTCACCCATTAATACCATCTAAGCGAACTGCTAATTCCTCGAGGGCAGCACCACTGACACGTGGCACAATGTCATCCTGCCCATAAGAATGAGAACAAAATGTGTTATGTATTTTCAAACGAAATAGAAAACAAAAATTTCTCTCATCATTTTAGCCATGAATTTAATTTCAAGATCTCTACAATTACTTACTTGAACCACCAAGGTGGAAATGAAGGGTGCGTATTCTTCAACGCGCTCCACGTCAAAACACGCGGGGCAGGCATAGGCCCAACATTTTATTCGGTCACGGCTTATAGGCAATTCTTCGGAATTGTGAAGAATAAATGTAAGGATAGAGGCTACGCCAGCCCCCAGGGAATGTCCAGTTAACACGAGACCATGATCCTGCAAAGGGATTAAAAAAAAACAATCAGAAAATATAATGAATTTCAAGAGAAAAGATAAATCTCTAACTAGCCCGAACTGCGCACTCACGCTTAGTTCGATTACTTTTAGCAAGCTCGTTTGCAGCCTCACCACACTAATTTGCATTTCAAGTGTGGGTTTCTTGACTCAAGTCTCATCCACACGTCCAAATAAATTTTACCAATAATGTAATATCCACACAGAAAGTGCTCTAGGCCAAATTCTATCAAAAATGTGATACCTTTTGTTTCAATGTTGCTGATGTTTATCTAGATTAAGCTTGAATTTTCTGTGTATACGGATTCAAACTTCATTGAATGTGTATTTTCATCACCATCTAAATTAACTTGTAAGATATAAACGATTTTTCCAACATACAACATACTAGAAGAATGAAAATGGAAAGATTAATAACCGAGCATCATCCTAAGAAGTGAAATAATTCACCACATTAAATCCAGAACAAAACTTCATTCGAAAAATCCTGAATTGCTTAAGTTCTAGATGAAAACAAAGCGATGGGTTCATATAACCTCATGTTTATTGAAAAATTCTTGCAGATTTTGAATTTCTTCTCCGAAAAGCCATTTTGCGGCCTCAAGCATTCCTTCATGAAAGTACCTGTTACAATTAACATAAAAAAGAAGAATAAAACCAAAAAATATCGGCTGAATGTTTCTGATCACATTTACAGAGAGAACACCTCACTCCAAACCATACATTTCACACGCAAAGCGCCAAAATAATGTAACCAAAATCACATAGACACAATCCAAAAATCTTACTGATGACAAGGGGTTGTTATTGTTGTTTTGGAGAAAAATTCTAAAAGTTTTGACCTTTTTCAATCGATAGTTTGGCCATTTTTTTTTGGATATTTCCACTAATTCATGCCCTCACCATCGATAATGTGGGCCACATTATTTTTTCACCCGAATTATGTTCAAACTTGCATTGGTTGTGGATGGTGATACGATTTGTTCCTACCTATCTTTGAATTGTACGGAGTAAGAAGTGAGGTCGGTGGCCCAATCGACAGGATTACTAGATCCTCGAATTGATATAACCAAACATTTTTGCTGATGATTAATTGCTTTGAAATACGCCGGTTTCGTATATGCTGATGAATATACTTGAAGCAAAATGTCTTTTTCTTCAATCTGCAAAAATATTAATGTTGAAAAGTGTCTCAGAAGTCATCTATTACTTAAAAACAGGAGGATGTTAGGATGACCACGAAAGGAAACTCTTATAAAATGCGCACCAAAAAAAAAAAAACAAAAGCCCAGATTGACTTAGCCCAATTCCAAGATCATGTAGATCATTGTCATACCATAAATCTCAAAGGCACATCCATAAAATATTTTTCTCCTCTGCAAATTCTTTTATTACTCCAGGCTTCAATACTTTTTAAAGTTTTTCCTTGCAATTGTCTATGACGCCGCACAGAATTTCGCAGGAAACAAAGCGAACGACTGAAACACCGAAACGTACGACTCAAATCTAAAGCGCGTCTAAGTGCGCGACCGGAAACCAATCCACACTAATTTTGAACCAACTTTGCAATTCGTGACATTGACCTCCATACACTTCAATTCCTATGAAGCATACAAAAAAAAAAAAAGTCTCGATAAGATTTCGAATTTTACCCCAAGGTTTTTCGCCAGATTTTGCTTTTCTTCTGTATCATCGTCTGTTATAGAATAGGCCTCCAACGCCCATCGCAGCCAATAATAAGTTTCCTTAAGCTCATTTCTGTATTCCCTTCGCCCCCATATATTAGGAAAATACAAAAAATCATCTGTAGGGCCAATTGTTGCAGACAAGAATTCAAGCCCAATTCTCAGCAAAAAATACCATCAAGATTTCTATTAACAGAAAAATAAATAAATCAAAAACAGATTTAAATTCAACGCAAGTTAGTGGGAAAGGAAGGAGCGCCCACGTGTCAATCAATGGGAATCCCACAATCTGGGGACCTGCGTCCTCAAATGGGGGGATGGCAAGCTTCCACAGTCCCACACTTAAGAAGAATAAAGTAGTGGGGGACAGGTCAATCGCCGTTTTAAGAAAGCTGTTAAGAGTTTTAATTATATCAATGATAGTGGGAAACTCCGCTACTGCACAATAAAAAACAAAAAAAAACAAATGTTGGAAGAAAGAAAAGTGGGCAGAAGTAACAGAGAATCGGGTCAAATTTCTCGAAACTTTTCAGAATGGCAGATAAGGGAAACAATAAAACTTGATTTTTTTCAACCTTCCCCATCATGAATTTTTTTTCTCAAGTGGTACAACACTTTCATAAACTGAGTAAGAATTTGGGAGATGAACATTCAAATAAATTTGACAAAAAATAAAAAAAACAAAATCATAAGTTTTAAGAAATAGCTCATTAGAAAGTGAAACTCTGTGTTATGGAAATGGAGGATTGACTTAAAGAAAGAAAGAAAACAAATGTATGCATAAAAGATTGTAAACCATGCACAAAATTTCATAATGAGGCATGAAATTCGAACTTTTGGGAATTAGTGCGAGCATAATTTTTATGAACAACGGATTAAAAAGATGGGCAAAATTGTCAGTAGCGGTGAAATTGAATGCCACAAGAGTCAATTTAAAACACTAAATACTGGATTTGCGTTCTCGTGAATGGAGATTCTCATTATTAGTTTTCAGTCCGCAAATCAAAATTTTAAAGATATTTTTTCTTAAGATCTGGACATACATATCCGCGCAGAAGAACCCTCAATAAGAATCTTTTTTTCTTTGGAAGTAAACTCAAATTTTGTTGGCGCGCCTGACTGTTGTTGATAAGACATTTTGAATAATTTTGATGTGGAAAATTCTCAGGAAAAGAGCAAATAGGAAAATTGATTTACGGACGGGCAACAATTTGGTTATATGATTTGTTGTAAAAGAAAAACAGTCCTGATCTTTTGGGTTTCTAAGATGAGATTAGAGTCAACCCTAAATATTGAAAGGATTTGAATACACCTGGCTCTCAACTCTAACCCAAGAAATGGACAAAAAAAGGTATATTAGCCCTTAGTTCGACTGAAATTTAAAGTAAAAGATAAACGGATAAGGATGCCAAGCTTCGGAAATAGAAGCTATTTGTAACGAGCAGTCGTGATTTAAAAGAAAACCACTTTTGATTTTTAGAACACGGTTTCTGTTGATTTTACAACAGCGGTTTGTCAAAGACACGGTTTCTCTCAGATTCTAAAACACTGCTTCCACCTTAGTTTCTAAAACATTTATAACTTTCTACCCATGATGGACTTTTGACTTTTGACAGACGGCGTGTTTCGGGAAAACATTTGTCGGTGGCCGGCTATTTACCAGTTGGCCGTCTCTTTCACGTTTGCCGGCTAATTGGAGTTGACCAGCCAAACGCAGAACAGAAGTGTACTGTACGGCAGTGTCGTGGTTGACCTTATTTTGTCGATTGTGCCGATGAAATGAGAGGCTGTCATTTGGCGAAAAAAATGTTAACATTAAGGGTACTTTCGCATGTAACTGAAACTTTAGTCTTGTAACTGTGTTTTGTTAGCGAAGATTCTCCATACTACTTTCAAAGCATTCGTATGTAAAGAAATGAAATCATAACTTTAGATTGTGACGGATGTAGACGTGGGTGCATTTGTGACGATTGTAGACAGTTACAAAACTCGCGACAATTGATGACGTTTACAAAATAGCGACGGTTGTTGGGGCGTGTTCCCACGTGTTCAAGTAAGGGTTTTTTTCCGTGGTTTTCATAGAAATGGGACTTGCAAGGAGAAAATATTACGCCGTACGAAAATAGGCAAAAACACAAGTACATTTTGCGTAATCTTGAAACTTTGGAAGGTACGACAATTTGGCGTTATTATCATCCCGACCCACTTCCAGCTCATCTTCACACTTGCACTGGAATTAAATCGTGACCTGATTTTAATCAATTTACTACCCTATTGACGAATAGAAACCCGGGGTTGCACGCGTCAAACGTTTTCAAAAATTTTGAACAACGGAGAGTACACTGTATTTTTTTCCTTGCACGTTACGCACATGTACGTACGAAAAGGACGAGCATGAACGGAAAAAAATCGTTGGGGTCTCGAACCTCACTTTCATTCATGGGTCCTTTGCAAACTTTTACGTTGTCCTCGTCTCTCCCCCTCTTTCTCACTCGACCACTCCTCTTTCTCTATTTTTTACATGAGATGCAACAATAATATTATCAAATGAAAGATCTATTTTTTCTCTTTTTTGAATATTTTTGGTCTAAGTTCGATGGCATATCGAACTACAAAAGATAAGAAAATAAAAAATGGAAGCCATGGCGGAAAATCTACGTATAGATGACGTCACATATGAAAGGATCGATAAAAAGTTCTGAGCTCACTAACAAATACTTATAGCAGCAGAAGCATTCAGATTATAAAACATTACATCAACATTGAAGAGACATTTCAGAAAATTCTCACATTAAAAAAAAACTGAAATTACAATTTCTTCTCTATCTCTTCTATTACTTCATATAATCCTCCAATTCCTCATTTATTAATTAACACACAGTCATGGTGTCCCTTAAATACAATACCATCCATGGGGTGACACGTGTGAGCGTGCGCCGCCAAGAAGCCTCCAGAAATCTGCCACCTGTCGCAGATTAGACTAGAGCACTCTAAATTTCACTAAGTACTCAAACATTGCAAAACGACAAACCAAAACGAAAGTACTAGACAAATCTAAAAGTACTAACGTACTAAATTAAACGTACTACAATTCTAGACGCGAAACGAAACGACAAATACATTTCGCGAAATCTATAGAACTTTATCGAAACGTACGTTAGAGTACTTTCGATACATTCTAGAAAGTACAGTTTTTCTTTCGCGAAATCGAACCGATTCCGCGTGCGTACGATTCTTTCAATGAATCGTAACATTCCCCCTCTTCATTGAAGAATCGTCTACATCACAATAACCCTAATTTAGGTCTTCCTCTTAAAAGTACATCAAACGTCGCCGCCTTAGTAAGCATATCGGCAGCTTCCTCAAGTGTCGATACATATAAAAATTCCACTTCTTTCGCCGCAACCAAATCTCGTACGAAATGCCATTGAATCCGTATACGCTTAGTGCGTTTGTGAAAAACGCGATATGCCATCGAACTCATACTATCCGTAAAAATTTTTAGGCATCCAATTGAAAATCCAAGTTCGCCTAACATTTCCCTTATCCATATTGACGCCTTGCTTGCGTGGCACGCCGCCATATACTCAGCCTCTGTAGAACTTAGTGCCACGGTTGGTTGGAGACGCGAACTCCACGAGATCGTCGCTCCACCAAACACGAACGCGTATCCGGACGTAGATTTTCCCGAATCGAAATCTCCACCCCAATTGGCGTCGCAATATCCGACGCACTCCAACGATTCAATTTTAGATATGAATACAAGACCAATATCCATAGTACCCGCCAAATATCGAAATATACGCTTGACAGCCTCCCAATGCAATTCCTTTGGCGCTTGACAATATCGACTTACAATTAAAACGGCCGCCGAAATATCGGGCCGCGTACCAACACTTAGGCACATTAAACTTCTAATCGCTTTGCGGTACGGTACGTCTACCGTCGCTTCTTCCTGGAACTTTGGTAATTGACTTTTCGAGTCCATAGGCGTCGAAATTGGTTTTGCGTCAAGCATAGAAAATCGGGCTAATACCTCCTTATAATATTGCGCTTGACTTAACTTTATATCACCATTCTCATGACAAATCACTTCAATTCCCAAAATATATTTTACTTCGCCAAGATCGGTCACTTTAAAATGTTGACACAAGTATGCTTTTAATTTGCGTATCTGGTCAAGACTATCCGACGTCATTAAGAAATCATCGACGTACACAGAAAATATAATTTGATCCATTCCTTGTCCTTTCACGTACACTCCAGATTGCGAAACTATACTTAGAAAAACCAAAGTCCAAAAGAACTTTGTGTAGGCGTAGATACCAAGTGCGAGACGCATACTTCAATCCGTATAGTGATTTGCGAAGACGCCATACCGTGCCTTCCCGTGATGTCACGCCTTCGGGTACCTTCATATAAACCTCTTCTTCTAAGTCTCCATTTAAGAACGCGGTCTCCACATCCATTTGATGAACGTGTTTCTTCTTTGCAGCGGCAATCGCCATAATCATCCTTAAAGAGTCGAATTTCACAACGGGGGCATACGTCTCCGTGTAATCTACCCCCTCTCTTTGCTGAAATCCTTTGCATACAAGTCTCGCCTTATATTTTACTACTTCACCCGATGCACCAGTTTTAGTTTTGAAGACCCATTTCGCGTCAATCGTTTTCTTTCCTTCCGGTAATTGTACTTCCTCAAATGTCCGATTTTCCACAATTGACTTATACTCCTTCTCCCATGCTGGTTTCCACTTTGTTTCCCAATCACACGAGTTTCTCGCCTCCGCGTATGATTGAGGATCACCGGCCAAATTCTCGCACATTAATTGCTATGAAAGGAATTCGGTCTCCTTTGCATCGGAGACGAAATAATGAGGAATTGGAATTTTGAGAAGATTTCTGGAGGCTTCTTGGCGGCGCACGCTCACACGTGTCACGCCATGGCTGGTATTGTATTAAGGGACACCATGGAATGGTGCAATCAATTAATCAAGCAAGGAATACAAGAAGGAATAGAGACAAGGAGATAGAAGAGCAAAATTTGTAATTTCGGATTTTTATTAATATGAGAAATTTCCGAAATGTTTCTTCAATGTTGATTTAATGTTTTGTAATCTGAATGCTTCTGCTGCTATAAGTGTTTGTTAGTGAGCTCAGAGTTTTTTTATCGATCCTTTCATTTGGTATCGGAGCGGGTAGAGCTCCATTGTGGTATCTCCTTGTCTAGTGTTGGCGCATGGGGGGAAAGAACAAAAAGAAGTCCCCTTTCACTCCCTTCTCTTCAGCTACCCCCGTTTCTAATTTTGGGAAAATTTGCCGACTCCCGAGGATCCTTCTAAAGAAGAGAAAGAGTTCAGTTTTACCGGAGCCGCATTTGAGTCATCATTCCCCACGGATTCATTTGATCAAAATAGAGGCGTCGGTGGTTCGATGTCTGACAATCAATAGCAAGAGTATTTGGAGAATTTCATGCGTCGGATTGATGAGAGGTTCTCGGTCGTGGATAGGAGGTTTGATGAATTAACTCACGATGATCCGGATCCCGATCCCGATGGAGATGATTCCGATGATAGTGATGGGGAGGCAAAGAAAGTGAAAGATAAGAGGGGGAAATTTAAGCTTGATGACGATTCCGATTTAGAAGAAGATCATCAAGGAGGAGTGGAAATGTTTCAGATGCCCGGAAAGACCGTTGTATTCAATGGATTGAATTACCCTTTGTGGAAGAAATATATTCGAGCTCAATTGATTTTGAGAGGCCTTTGGAAGGTCGTCAATGGAGAGGAGAAAATGCCGGTTGGAGATGTTAAGACTCGTTGTTTGTGGAAGCGAAAGAATCTTGCGGCCATCACCGGATTAAAGCAAACTTGTTCGGTCTCCGTGCATGATCATTTTCTCACGCATAGCACCGCACACGGATGTTGGAAGGCGTTGGAATCCCAATTTGAGAGGGGAATCCGAAACAAGGGCCAATATATGTTTTCCGATTTTTTGCAATTCAAGATGAAATCCAACGAATCCTTTGACGATGCCGTGAAGAGATTCAAGGTTATTGTGGAGCAACTTCTTAACAATGGGAGAGTGATCACGGAGGAGGACAAAGTAACCGGATTTTTGAATTCATTACTGGATAAGTGGATCCATCTCAAGGAGATTTTACTTGCGAGGGAAAATAATACTTACGAATTTATTGTGAATTATTTAAAGATGGCGGAGAGTAATCGTGTTAGCTCTTCAAAAGGCTCTTTGGACACGGGATCCTTGAATGTGTCCGCTCGCGAATTCGCGGACTTATATTATTTCCGTGGAAGAGGGGGTGGAAAAGGAGGAGGTCCGAGAGGTCGTGGAAAGTGGCTTGATAGGAGCGAAATTTCGAGACCTCGGTTCGTCAAAATGATAGTAGCAACGTCTTCTGTTTCCGTTGCAACTGGCCCGGTCATTTTTCGACTTCTTGTCCGGAAAAAAAGAGAGAATGCTTTAATTGTGGGAAAGTAGGCCACACGAGCCAACAATGCTACTCTTAATTTAGTAGCGGAGGAGTAAGAGGCGGTCGCAGTTTTGGTGGTCGCGGTCGCGGACGTGATAGTGGTCGTGGTCGTGGACGTAATGGCAGCTATGGTGGAAGCCATGGAAATTTTGTTGACTTGAGAAATTTCGAAAGAGGCGAAGATGGACAAACATTCACTTGTCTTCACCTTACCATTGATTCACTAAGTGACGCACGCGATGATGCACACAAAAAGGAGTGGACAATTGACACGGGAGCATCTCACCACGTGTGTACGGCCGCTACATTGTTTGACGACATGCGTTCACTTACCGTACCAAAATTAATTACGGTCGCAAGTGGACAAACAATTACGGTTGGTAAAGTGGGTACCGTTTGATTGAATCTACCCACGTAGGACCGTTTTCGAAACGAAACAATTTCGGAGGCGCGTCTATTGAATGTCCTTTACATTCCGGACGGTTCAGTGAATCTATTAAGTGTACCTCAAATTCAGCGCGCCGGTGGGAACGTAGTCGCTACAGGCGATTCGCATATATCGCGCCGACGGCAAATTAATCAGCGAAGACGAAGTCACCAATTCGATGCATAGTCAACTTTTATGGAAGCGACCGAGGAAGAATGCTTCTTCCACGGGCATTCTAAATCAAATCTCGGAATTAAAGAGAGATTTAACGTTATGGCACCATCGGATGTGTCATACATCCAAAGGAAATTTGAAGAGAATGATAAAAACGGCATGTGTGAGAGGATTGGATCTTGCTACCGGTGAAAAAGTAAGTAGTTGCGATGGATGTAGCCAAGGACGACAAATTGGGAAACCACATCCAACTAAGGATGTGAAATTTCGGGCTCAACATCTATTGGAGCTTGTCCACGTTGATTTATGTGGACAAATTAAGCCGGTGATTCTCTAATAGGACCACGAGACTTGTGTAAAGGGACACCGCCCAGATTTGATTATTGGGGAACTGGCCATCATTTCATCGGCACAATCGACAAAATAAGGTCAAACACGACACTGCCGTACAGTACACTTCTGTTCCGCATTTGGCTGGTCAACTCCAATTAGACGGCAAACGTGAAAGAGCCGGCGACCGGCAAATCTTTGTAAGAGCCGGCGACCGACAAATGTTTGTTAGGTTATGCATTGTGGGAATTGTGGCCTGCCCTATTTAAGTGTTTGTACGGCGAGTCTAGATCACTGTACGGTTATGTGTCGCGGTGATCGTAGTGCTCTTTGTTGCGAGGTACTACTTTGCCGTTGTACTTTGCCGGCGCGCGTTTCGCGCGTCGCGGCTGATTGGTTAATTTGTACTTAGGTACTTGCGGTTCATTTGAGGTCTTATTGGTCTTATTGGTTCATTTATATTAAGGTACTTGTTGGCTCACTTGAGGTCTTTGTTGCGCTACATTGGAGAATCGGGCGTCCGCGAGAATTGACAATGTTTCGCATCGCGACGCACGATTCTATTTCGATTCAATGTGGCGGTTTGTCCTTTGAGTTGCGGCGTACATTTGTACCGCCGATACTGTTTCAATCTGTCGCGGAGTTTTGGTTGACGTTCGCGTACGGATATTTTACGGAAAATGTACGGAATTTGACGAAATAATACATTGCACTTCCTAGTACTTTTTGTCCGGTAAACTGAACAGGAATGTGACGCAAAATGTACAGAGTTTTACCGAGTATGTACGGACTTTTATGAAAAGAGACGTTGTAGTGTTGCACCATTTGCGCGCGGTAAGTTTACATTCTGCACGATGGTCTTCTTCAAAATTTTTTTAGAGAAGCTGCCATGAAAACGAATCTTCAAGAAAGCCGCCATTACTAACCGCACGGAATTGGTTAGTGAAACTGCCGGTCAAGCCGTTGTCAAAGCGCCACGGAATTGGTTAGTGAAACTGCCGTTCAAGCCGTTGTCAAAGCAGTTACAAACCTCGACAGAAGCAACCATGCCTAGAAATCAAGGAGAGGAGTGGGAGCACGTTAAGGCTCTAAACGGTGGGATTCTTGTAGCCAACCGATTATGTGTTTGTATTTACTGCAACTTCGAGTATGACGCTCAAGCCGTTAGGATCAGAAATCATCTCCTTGGAAATGTCAATAGTGGGGGGATAAGATCTTGCACATTATGTCCAACCGAGGTGAATGAGGAGTTTAATGCTTCTAAAAACGAAACATCGATTATTTTCTCTCAGAAACGTGTAATGTGCGACCTAGATGAACTGATTAGTAGTTGTCCACCGATTCCGAGTACCAAAGTAAAAGGTGTGCAAACGGAAAAAAAAAATGCATTTAACATGCATAACAAGAACGAGGTAGATTAAGCCTGGGCCACGGCTTTCTTCCCCAATAGATTGTCGTTCTGACTTTAATATGACCCATATTTTAAGGCAGGGGTGAAAAAGACAAGAGATATGGGGCGGTCTTACAAGTTACCTTACCGGAGTGCCATGGGAAATCGTCTCCTATTACAGACCGAGGTGAATGAAATTAAAGATTTTGCAAGTTACGTGGAAACTATTGATTTCACTGGTGCTACGATCACATCACACAGGTGGCAGCAGTTGTTGACAATCTTCTCCTAAATATTCTCGTTGTCAACCCCAAAGGTGACATATTTTTGACGACAAAAGACACTACACCGTGAATCGTTATTCGCGTAAAGGTTTCTTTAGCGTGTAGGAACATTTACCGTCATTTACGCTAATTGAGAATTTGGAAATTTTCAACGAAATCATTTATTCTAATTAGGAATTAGGGTTTTTTTAAATAGTATGGGTAACTCTATCTGAGAATTTAAAAAAAAAAGGTACCTTAAATAGCGTCCATTACGCCAATACCGATTCACGGTGTAGTGGACGAATCAAGGTCGCCAACTACATTTGTAAGGTGTTGGAAAAGCGAGTACTTACGGTATGGGTGGAGCATGTGGTGTGGATTGTTACAGGTTTTGCCCTTTGTAACAAGGCTAGAGCCTTGTTGCTCATGGAAAAGCATCTTTCGATCTGTTGGACGCCATGCGCTGCGCATATGTTTGACTTGATGTTAGAGGATTAGAGTAGGTTGACATTTATCTCCACACTTGTCCGTGAGGCAAACGAGGTTCTAAAACGGGCAAATCTAAGTAAAAACTTTGGAGATGAACATTTCAATGAATTTCATAAAATAACACAACAATGAAATGACACTTTTCAAAAATAACTCCATTAAAGGTGAGATTTTGCGCGTCTCCTAAAAAGTGCATGATTGACTTTATGGAAGACAAGAAACATATTTATGCTTTAAAGTTATGAACCATGCTCAAAATGTTATAATAAGGATAAATTTTGGACATTTACGTGAATTTTTGAGAACAATGGATAATTGATCGACAAAATTGTCAATAGCAACCAAATTGAATTCCAAATTTTTCTTTTTATAATTCCAACAGATGAATTTACATTCTCGTCAATGGAAATTCACAATGTTATTTTTTAGTCTACAGTTTGTAAAAATGACTTTTCCATCATCAAATCAAAGGTTTAAAATTCTTGCCATACCCCAAACATCAGTAGGAGCGGTCTTGCCCCCAAGGTCATATTTGGTTTTAAATATAATTTCGTAAGGTACATCATGGTTTAAAAACCAGATAAAGTAAGCCGTCTATCTTCGTCGCTAATTTCAAATGGTGTTTGCGCGGTCGGCTCAGGTTCAAAAGACATCTTGAATACTTTTTAGATTGTGGAAAATCCTAAAGAAGAAAGTTGGGGTCTCAAACCTCACTTTCATTCATTGGTCCTTTGCAAACTTTTACGTTGTCCTCGTCTCTCCCACCCTCTTTCTCACTCGACCACTCCTCTTTCTCTATTTTTTACATGAGATGCAACAATAATATTATCAAATGAAAGATCTATTTTTTCTCTATTTTGAATATTTTTGGTCTAAGTTCGATGGCATGTCGAACTACAAAAGATAAGAAAATAAAAAATGGAAGCCATGGCGGAAAATCTACGTATAGATGACGTCACATAGTAGCATAACTTCGCTATGCCACAAAACCCTAAACATTTACAACGTCACAAAAACCTCAACATCTACAACCGTCGACGTTTTTAAAAAATTTCATAGTTTGATAGTCGTCTGCATTTCGTTTCGTAGACTGTCGCACATTTTGTAGACATCTGCAATTGTCACATATTTGAGGTAATGAAAGCGCAAGTAATGATTGACATAGGCACACTTTGAAAAGTACACCATAAAATTTGCGCTAAAATCCAAAGTGACGTTTCAAAGTTTCAGTTATATGGGAACACGCCTTTAGGCGTCTTGAGCTTGTGACATTGTAGATGTTTACGGCTTGAGACATTTTGACGTCATGCTCAAATTATGACAACGTCGACGTCAAAAATTTGAAAACATTTCGCCACGGTTTCTCTATTTTTCCTTTTAGTATTTTCTCACTCTACTAGCCATCAACATATGCCCAAATATATTAAAAAGAAATCGTTTTTAGAGATTTTTCATTTGATACCATTATTGACGTTTTTCATTGCAAGAATTGTGAGATAGTCGTAGTAGTGGGAAAGGGAGAGAGAGAAAGGCATTATCACGTACTTCGCTTTCGTGAAATGGTGTCCGTTGGCGAGACCCCTCCAAGGTCCATGTACAGAAAAAAGCACAAGGAAAATAGTCACGCACAAGCTAAAAACGTGCAATGGGTTTTTTTTTTGGTACTCCACGCAAAAATATTGTCAAAAACCTCTCACCCGTGCGACAACATCTGCTTATTCCCTCACATCGTGGAAATTATTTATAATCACCTTGAGAGGTGATTTTATATAAAGTTTGAAGATCAGTTGCAAGGACGCGAAAGTGGGTCGAAACGCACTAGACGACAATCTCCATAGCGCTACACCACAAACTATAGTACATCAAAAGTTTTAAGGTAACGCAATTTCTACGGTGGTAATCTCAATGTTTTGGTACGGCTATGGGTTTTCTCGTTTTTTTTCTAAGTTATAGAGGAAATCGACAGAAAATATCTGTAACTTTAAAATATGCGGAAGTACCCTAAATCGATACGAAAGTGCACCCAACATGTGCTAGTCTGTACCAAAAGACAACATCCGACAAATTTCCTTTACTTTGTGTATAAATTGCCTACGTATACACTCGTCACACCCTTAAGTAACAATTTCGTTGTTATACATAGGAACACCTGAAATCCAGGTCCATCAGATATGCGCTAAAAACTAAAGTAAGTTCGCTAAGTTACAATAACATGGAGACACACCCTAAGTCCAATAATTCGCGTGAAGAAGACAACTAAAGAATGGAAAGCGGACGCGCTTTTCTCGCGAAACAAAACATAATGTCTCACACGAGTGCCATACACCCATACAGAAAGTTACTAAACGCGGAACGAAACCGAACGCTTCAACAAAAAATCATCTTTTCGTATCCGCAAACCATTGCTTCGCACGATTCAACAATTCAACATTTTTTCCGCACAACAGACAAATTCCGGTTTCGTAACACACCACGGTCGTGTTGCGCATTAGGTGGGTTAACGACAATTGTGAGCCGGCAGCCACAAATCGTAGCCGATCCAACCGATCAAAAATCACAAGGGCGAAAATTGAAAACACATTCAAACAATATATGTGCTAGGTATGTAATATGTTATTCTTGAAAAATGAATACTGTGCATATAATACGGGACTACCCCCGTTTGCAAGTAATGGTTTGAAAATGAGAGTGGAATCGTGTTTTACAAACTGAGAGAAATCGTGACTTTGACAAACTACTGTTTTCAAATTCAATCGGAACTCATTCTTTTTTAAATTAGAAATGGCTTTCGGTTTAAGACACGCGTCATGTTTTAGTAGCAAACAATTTTCGTTTTAAAGCTGAAAGATTAAGCGTATTTTCTTTTCAATCCCATTTCAAGAGTTATAATTGCATTTGACTCCATTTAACATTTGCGATTTACTCTAAACGTGAACCCTTATTGTGAGCGTAGAGACCAACAAAACTTCAACACACATACCAAACCATTGCCTTCCGCCCGTCAGAAGTTTAATTTTCCTATTTACTTTCTTCCTTAGGATTTTCCACAATCTAAAAAGTATTCAAGATGTCTTTTGAACAAGAGCCGACCGCGCAAACACCATTTGAAATTAGCGACGAAGAGAGACGGCTTACTTTATCTGGTTTTTGAACCATGATGTACTTTACGAAATTATATTTAAAACCAAATATGACCCTGTGGGCAAGACCGCTCCTACTGATGTTTTGGGTATGCCAAGAATTTTAAACCTTTGATTGGATGATGGAAAAGTCATTTTTACAAACTGTAGACTAGAAAATAAGATTGTGAATTTCCATTGACGAGAATGTAAATTCATTTGTTGGAATTATAAAAAGAAAAATTTGGAATTCAATTTGGTTGCTATTGACAATTTTGTCGATCAATTATCCATTGTTCTCAAAAATTCACGTAAATGTCCAAAATTTATCCTTGTTATAAAATTTTTAGGATGGTTCATAACTTTAAAGCATAAATATGTTTCTTGTCTTCCATAAAGTCAATCATGCACTTTCTAGGAGACTCGCAAAATCTCACCTTTAATGGAGTTATTTTTGAAAAAGTGTCATTTCATTGTTGTGTTTTTTTATGAAATTCATTGAAATGTTCATCTCTAAAGTTCTTACTTAGATTTTCCCATTTTAGAACCTCTTTTGCCTCACGGACAAGTGTGGAGATAAATGTCAACCTACTCTAATCCTCTAACATCAAGTCAAACATATGTGCAGCGCATGGCGTCCACGTGATCGAAAGATGCTTTTCCATGAGCAACGAGGCTGTAGCCTTGTTCACAAGGGCAAAACCTGTAACTATCCACACCACATGCTCCACCCCTACCGTAAGTACTCGCTTTTCCAACACCTTACAACTGTAGTTGGCGTCCTTGATTCGTCCACTAGTGTCTTTTGTCGTCAAGAATATGTCACCTTTGGGTTGACAACGAGAATATTTAGGAGAGGATTGTCAACAACTGCTTGATGTGATCGTGGCACCAGTGAAATCAATAGTTTCCACGTAACTCGCCAAATCTTTAATTTCATTCACCTCGGTCTCTAATAGGAGACGATTTCCCATGGCACTCTGGTAAGGTAACTTGTAAGACCCCCCTATATCTCTTGTCTTCTTCACCCATGCCTTAAAATATGGGTCATATTAAAGTCAGAACGACAATCTATTGGTGAAGAAAGCCGTGGCCCAGGCTAAACCTACCTCGTTGTTGTTATGCATGTTAAATGCATTTTTTTTCCGTTTGCTCACCTTTTACTTTGGTACTCGGAATCGGTGGACAACTACTAATCAATTCATCTAGGTCGCACATTACACGCTTCTGAGAGAAAATAGTCGATGTTTCGTTTTTAGAAGCACTAAACTCCTCATTCACCTTGGTTGGACACAATGTGCAAGATCTTATCCCCCCACTCTTGACATTTCCTAGGAGATGATTTTTGATCCTAATGGCTTGAGTGTCATATTCGAAGTTGCGGTAAATACAAACATATAATCGGTTGGCTACAAGAATCCCACTGTTTAGAGCCTTAACGTGCTCCCACTCCTCTCCTTGATTTTTAGGCATGGTTGCTTCTGTCGAGGTTTGTAACTGCTTTGACAACGGCTTGAACGGCAGTTTCACTAACCAATTCCGTGGGGTCAGTAATGGCGGCTTTCTTGAAGATTCGTTTTCATGGCAGCTTCTCTAAAAAAAAATGAAGAAGACGATCGTGCAGAATGTAAACTTACCGCGCGCAAATGGTGCAACACTACAACGTCTCTTTTCATAAAAGTCCGTACATACTCGGTAAAACTCTGTACATTTTGCATCACATTCCTGTTCAGTTTACCGGACAAAAAGTACTAGGAAGTGCAATGTATTATTTCGTCAAATTCCGTACATTTTCCGTAAAATATCCGTACGCGAACGTAAACCAAAACTCCGCGACAGATTGAAACAGTATCGGCGGTACAAATGTACGCCGCAACTCAAAGGACAAACCGCCACATCGAATCGAAATAGAATCGTGCGTCGCGATGCGAAACATTGTCAATTCTCGCGGACGCCCGATTCTCCAATGTAGCGCAACAAAGACCTCAAGTGAGCCAACAAGTACCTTAATATAAATGAACCAATAAGACGCAAGACCTCAAATGAACCGCAAGTACCTAAGTACAAATTAACCAATCAGCCGCGACGCGCGAAACGCGCGCCGGCAAAGTACAACGGCAAAGTAGTACCTCGCAACAAAGAGCACTACGATCACCGCGACACATAACCGTACAGTGATCTAGACCCGCCGTACAAACACTTAAATAGGGCAGGCCACAATTCCCACAATGCATAACCTAACAAACAGTTGACGGTCGCCGGCTCTAACAAACATTTGCCGGTCGCCGGCTCTTTCAGGTTTGCCGTCTAATTGGAGTTGACCAGCCAAATGCGGAACAGAAGTGTACTGTACGGCAGTGTCGTGTTTGACCTTATTTTGTCGATTGTGCCGATGAAATGATGGCCAGTTCCCCAATAATCAAATCTGGGCGGTGTCCCTTTACACAAGTCTCGTGGTCCTATTAGAGAATCAGGGTTTCAGATTGTGCAGTACACCCTGCATCGCTATTAGTGTAAGTTACAACATCTTTTCTCCGTACACACCTGTCCTATTTTCAATGTGAGACCGCTGATCCAGAAGACCTGTACAAACACGATATCTGCTAGCTACGTACTATATTATTCCTGAAACACTAATACAGTGCATACAATACCAATTTCCATTTTGAGGCTTGAAGATTGAGCGTATTTTCTTTTCAGTCCCATTTCGAGAGCCATAAGTGCATTTGATTCCATTCAATATTTGGGATTGACTCTAAACGTGAGCCCTTGCTCTGAGCTTAGAGACCAAAAAAACATCAAAACACATACCAAACCATTTACCAAACCATACATTCTATATTTAGAGCTGACTCTAAACGTGGAAATTCAATTTGAGCGTAGAAACCAGAAGAACAAAACTATTTTTTTTAAACATCAAAACATATACCAAACCATTGCCGCCCGCTAGTCAGTAGTTCAATTTTCATAATTACTCTTTTACCAAGATTTTCCCACGATCAAAATAGTATTCAATATGTCTCCCGAACATGAACCAACACCGTTTGAGTTTACTGACGAAGAAAATTTGCTTATTTTATCTTATACATATACCTCTCGAAATTCTATCTTTTGGAGATGTATGCTCTTTTTTACTTGACGACCTTGATTCAGTTCGCCCTTCTTCTTGGGAAGGCATGACAAGAACTTGAAGCGCTTGATTTGTTGGATTGCCGAATACCGAATCCCGGATTTCTAGGAAATCTAACATGATTTGAAGAACTTGATGCAAAAGTTATTATTTTGCAGACTGAAAACTAACACTGTGAATTTCAGTTCACGAGAATGCAAATCCAGCCGTTGAAAGTATAAAAAAAATTTATGGAGTTCAATTTGGTTGCTATTGACAATTTTGCCGATCTATTATCCATTGTTCTCAAAAATTCTGGTAAATGTCCGGAATTTATCCTCATTATAAAGTTTGTGCACGGTTCATAACTTTAAATCATAAATATATTTTCCGTCTTCCGTAAATTCAATCATGCACTTTCTAGGATACTCTCAAAATCTCACCTTCAACGGAGCTAGTTTTGAAACCGTATAATTTCCTTGTCATGTTTTTTTATCAAATTTATTTAAATGTTCATCTCCAGAGTTCTTACTTAGCTTCTGGAAGAAAAGTACACAACATTTTAGGGCATCTGAGAAAGACAGTCGTTACCTTTATGGTTTACCTATCACCACCTAGGCTAGTACTCTGTTCCAATGATGTACGAGTGCATACCACCATTGGCACGACAAGTAATTCTTCGTATGCATTCAAGCAAAATTATCTCGATCGTCTTACTCTAGTGGGAAGTAGTGACCTAGAACGTTTCTCATCCAACTTGGGAAATCTAAATTCTTTTGGTGTGTAGACTAAAAGGATCATCTATGACAATTTATTTTTACTACAATAAAAATCAGCCCTGACATCTATCTTGTGAATAAATCAGAAACCATGTATAGAGACAAAGTTTACTAAAAAGTTGTACCATGTTGCTTCTCATTACAAACATAACCAAACAGGAAACCAATATCCCGCGAAGAACAGTAAGGGTTATCCATGACCAAAGCCTTCAGCGAAATGATTGATTGCAACATTCATCAACAACTTTAAGTAAACATTAAAGTGGACAGATTTTCCCAAAAAAAAAATCTTGTAGAATATCCATTACAATTACATCAAAGTATTGCAACAATCGTCACTTAAAAGCTTTACCCGATCCTAAGACATCTTCGTCAGCTTATAGAATCAAACTTTCAACATATATCTATACAACAGCATATAAACCCAGTTAAGTCATACCCTAATTACACTCGACACAAGAAACAATTCAAAACATTGCTCACTACTCCAAGTTACGGACCTTTTGTCAATTTCTGGAACTGTTATTTACACGTAAGCTTTCCGCTCTTTTTTAACGAATCACATAACCGTTCAAGCTAAAAAATAAATCACCTAGAATCGGCCCGGCCCTCACCTTTCAACTATTTCACAGATAATATTTTTTCAGTATTTTGAGCATTTGAAGTTTGTAAGTGTTAGGCAAATGGTCTGTGATCATTGTTCCAGAAACAATTATTTTGTCAAATCGAGGTTCATCAGTCTCTGCTTTTATGAGTTGGTAATTTCCTTTTTTGATCTCCGTGCTTGAAATAAGCTCTTTGAGGCTCTCTATATACTCCTCACTGATGATTGATCCTCGGAAGACGATATCGGATTCCAACATCAAAGCTTCTTCGACACTAATATCGGGGCTGTCCTCTCCAGGATTCCCTCTCATAATGTGGTGCAAAGTTCCAGGCGCAGTTAAAATGACTGATAAACACCCGCAAAGGAAAAAAAAAAACAAAAAGGGAATTTATGGAAACATTTGTCCAAACTATAACAAAAAGGTCGCGAATCCTCTTTAGTTGCCTTTTCCAATCGTATAATGATAGGAATATTATTTTTAGATTCCTCACTCATTTCTGTAACTAAGCAAAAGAGCAAAAGAGGTCACATTTTCAAAGCATTGTACTCACCTTCTAATTCCAGTCGCTCAGAAGTATCTTTGGGCCCGAAAACTTCCTTCACTTTGTCCAATAGAAAGCTGGAGAGCCTTTGGAAACTGGAACCATGAAACAAGACAGCACAATATTTAAAATTTAAAATTTGAAATTTAAAATGATTGGTGGTCAACATTGGAATACAACCCGTACATTAAAAATTGAGGTCTTGTGTGACCGTACTGCGCGCACTAAAACAATCGATACGTCTAGTAAAAAAATATCACGTCTAATATGCATTATTTTTTTGCAAGTAAAATAAAATGGCATGAAAAGCATATTGCTGGAAGCAAAACTGAAAACCGAAATTAAACTGTGAGGATTTCGTTTGACCTAATTTTTGGGGGTAAAATAAGTTTTAGCTTTTAGCAAATATGAGCGGGTGATTTTATTTAATCTAAAGGGTAAGTGCCAATTGTCCAGAGGACCATTTGTGCACTTCCGGCTTGTGGGGTAGTGTACTTTTTGAACACAATAGCCACAAACTATGATGGAGTGATTGCGTCGAGGATGCCAAAACACGAAATTCTGGCGGACAATGTTTTCACCAATAGTCACAATGTTTATGCATGTTCGAAACAGATTCAATTTTAGTTCTCTTACATTTTGGAAAACGAACTTTTCCAGTAAGATATCGAGGTATTAATCGTTTGTAGATTCTGAAGTCCTTTACAGAGCTAGATTCAACTCTAGCTCGGTTTAATTGTCCGTGAACTTGAACTTATTGGCGTACCCATTTGAGAATTTTGAATATTTTTGCAACAAGCCGGCAATAAAAACAGCAAAAAAAAAAAAAAAAAACGAATTTAAGCCACCCGAATCCCTATCTAAGTCAATGGGTGCATGTCACACTATGTCACGAATACGTCCAAGATCTTTGGGGAACGAACTCACCCATTAATACCATCTAAGCGAACTGCTAATTCCTCGAGGGCAGCACCACTGACACGTGGCACAATGTCATCCTGCCCATAAGAATGAGAACAAAATGTGTTATGTATTTTCAAACGAAATAGAAAACAAAAATTTCTCTCATCATTTTAGCCATGAATTTAATTTCAAGATCTCTACAATTACTTACTTGGACCACCAAGGTGGAAATGAAGGGTGCGTATTCTTCAACGCGCTCCACGTCAAAACACGCGGGGCAGGCATAGGCCCAACATTTTATTCGGTCACGGCTTATAGGCAATTCATCGGAATTGTGAAGAATAAATGTAAGGATAGAGGCTACGCCAGCCCCCAGGGAATGTCCAGTTAACACAAGACCATAATCCTGCAAAGGGATTAAAAAAAAACAATCAGAAAATATAATGAATTTCAAGAGAAAAGATAAATCTCTAACTAGCCCGAACTGCGCACTCACGCTTAGTTCGATTACTTTTAGCAAGCTCGTTTGCAGCCTCACCACACTAATTTGCATTTCAAGTGTGGGTTTCTTGACTCAAGTCTCATCCACACGTCCAAATAAATTTTACCAATAATGTAATATCCACACAGAAAGTGCTCTAGGCCAAATTCTATCAAAAATGTGATACCCTTTGTTTCAATGTTGCTGATGTTTATCTAGATTAAGCTTGAATTTTCTGTGTATACGGATTCAAACTTCATTGAATGTGTATTTTCATCACCATCTAAATTAACTTGTAAGATATAAACGATTTTTCCAACATACAACATACTAGAAGAATGAAAATGGAAAGATTAATAACCAAGCATCATCCTAAGAAGTGAAATAATTCACCACATTAAATCCAGAACAAAACTTCATTCGAAAAATCCTGAATTGCTTAATTTTTAGATAAAAACAAAGCGATGGGTGCATATAACCTCATGTTTATTGAAAAATTCTTGCAGATTTTGAAATTCTTCTCCGAAAAGCCATTTTGCGGCCTCAAGCATTCCTTCATGGAAGTACCTGTTACAATTAACATAAAAAAGAAGAATAAAACCCAAAAATATCGGCTGAATGTTTCTGATCACATTTACAGAGAAAACACCTCACTCCAAACCATACATTTCACACGCAAAGTGCCAAAATAATGTAACCAAAATCACATAGACACAATCCAAAAATCTTACTGATGACAAGGGGTTGTTATTGTTGTTTTGGAGAAAAATTCTAAAAGTTTTGACCTTTTTCAATCGATAGTTTGGCCATTTTTTTTTGGATATTTACACTAATTCATGCCCTCACCATCGATAATGTGGGCCACATTATTTTTTCATTAGAATTATGTTCAAACTTGCATTGGTTGTGGATGGTGATATGATTTGTTCCTACCTATCTTTGAATTGTACGGAGTAAGAAGTGAGGTCGGTGGCCCAATCGACAAGATTACTAGATCCTCGAATTGATATAACCAAACATTTTTGCTGATGATTAATTGCTTTGAAATACGCCGGTTTCGTATATGCTGATGAATATCCTTGAAACAAAATGTCTTTTTCTTCAATCTGCAAAAATATTAATGTTGAAAAGTGTCTCAGAAGACATCTATTACTTAAAAACAGGAGGATGTTAGAATGATCACGAAAGGAAACTTTTATAAAACGCGCACAAAAAAAAATATACAAAAGCCCAGATTAACTTAACCCAATTCCAAAATCATGTAGATCATTGTCACAACATAAATCTCAAAGGCACAACAACATATTTTTCTCCACTGCAAATTATTTTATTACTCCAGGCTTCGATACTTTTTAAAGTTTTTTCTTGCAATTGTCTATGATGCCGTACAGAAGTTCGGTCGAAACAAAGCGTACGATTGAAAAACCAAAACGTACGACTCAAATCTAAAGTGCGTCTTAGTGCGGGACCAGAATCAATCCACACTAATTTTGAACCAACTTTGCAATTCGTGACATTGACTCCATACACTGCAATTCCTATTAGACATTCAAAAAAAAAAAAAGGTCTCGATAAGATTTCGAAATTTACCCCAAGGTTTTTCGCCAGATTTTGCTTTTCTTCTGTATCATCATCTGTTATAGAATAGGCCTCCAACGCCAATCGCAGCCAGTAATTAATTTCCTTAAGCTCATTTCTGTATTCCCTTCGCCCCCATTTATTAGGCAAATGCAAAAAATCATCTATAGGGCCGATTGTTGCAGAGAAGTATTCAAGCCCAATTCTCAGCCACGCTGGAAATAGTCGGTTCAGTTCGATTGTTGACGGTCACGTCCATGCTGAAATAATCAGCACAGCGCGATGCACGGCGGCCGACCATATTGAAAATCTGTACTTTTTGGCTTTCACCGATTGGCAGATTCTCTACGAGCGACAGTGGTACTGTACCGTACAGTACCGCGAATCGTTACCACTACATCCACGCGAAACAACAAATAGGATTGTACCACGTGTCTCTATTTTACATCAAAATTGGACCATGACAAAGCCAATCAAAACTCAAATCACTCAACAATTCACGATGTTACACAAAAACAATCGACGATCAATTATCGTTGTCATCAGAGACGAATGCGACTACAATGCTTTGCCCTATTAGAAAAAGGGCAAAGCAAAATGGTTAAGAAAACGCCGCACGAATGAAACGTGAGCGTGTACCGTACAAGACACTTGGCGTGCGGTACCAAAAACGCCACGCCTAACAAAACATAAAGTCTCCGAAACAATAACCTACAATTATGTGCGAACAACCAAAAGAGTTCTACGCACTAAATAACTGCAGAAACGTACAGGACCAAATAGTAATAGTACAAAAACGCAACATTAAACTGATGCGACGATAATATGAAACAACAGAAAAACGCCATTTTGCCAGAACGTAACTGAACATAGATTTACACATTGATATCCAACAAAAAATTGAGCGTATTTTCTTTTCGGTCCCATTTCGAGAGCCAGAAGTGCATTTGATTCCATTCAATATTTGGGGTTGACTCTAAACGTGAGCCCTTACTCTGAGCGTAGAGACCAAAAAAACATTAAAACACATACCAAACCATTTGCAAAACCTTACATTTTATATTTAGAGCTGACTCTAAACGTGGAAATTCAATCTGAGCATAGAGACCAGAAGAACAAAACTATTTTTCTGAACATCAAAACATATACCAAACCATTGCCGCCCGCCCGTCAGTAGTTCAATTTTCCTATTTACTCTTTTCCTAAGATTTTCCCACAATCAAAAAAGTATTCAATATGTCTCCCCAACAAGAGCTAACACCATTTGAGTTTACTAACGAAGAAAATTTGCTTATTTTATCTGATACATCAACCCATGATATACGTCTCGAAATTCTATCTTTTGGAGACCTTGAAGCGCTTGATTTGAAGAACTTGATGCAAAAGTCATTTTTTTGCAGACTGACAACTAACACTGTGAATTTCGGTTCACGATAATGCAAATCCAGTCGTTGAAAGTATAAAAAAAATTTACGGAGTTCAATTTGGTTGCTATTGACAATTTTGCCGATCTATTATCCATTGTTCTCAAAAAATCTGGTAAACGTCCGGAATTTATCCTCATTAGAAAGTTTGTGCATGGTTCATAACTTTAAATCATAAATATATTTTCAGTCTTCCGTAAAGTCAATCATGCACTTTCTAGGATACTCTCAAAATCTCACCTTCAACGGAGTTAGTTTTGAAACCGTATCATTTCCTTGTCGTGTTTTTTTTATCAAATTTATTTAAATGTTCATCTCCAGAGTTATTACTTAGCTTCTGGAAGAAAAGTACACAATATTTTAGGGCATCTGAGAAAGAAGTGTTGTTGGGCATCTGAGAAAGAAGTGTTGTTTTAAAAAGTCAGTATTGTGCGTACGCGATAGTTCGTGTGTAATTGCTCATTGGATTTAATATATAGGTTCGAATTGATTCACGGGTTGGGGGAGCGAACGTACGCATATACCTAAAGTGACGTAAGGGACTCATTGAGTGGCGTGAACAAGCATTGAAAAATGGACAGCGGATCGCAAAGCGATCCGATGTGGAATAAACGAAATGTTGAAAAAGGCGCCGCCGGTACGGCGCACCTGCGACGCGGACAGGACAACGCAGCTGCGGCTATTTTGGATATGATCCGTACGGACAACGCAGCTGATGCAGCTGCGGATAATATGAATATGATCTGGTACGGGACAACGCAACTGCGATTGGTATAAATCAAGTCGGCGGACGAAGATTCATAAGAAGATCTAAGTAACTAAGCAAGTTGACGCCTAGTATGCGGATTTTGCGGAGGTGTCGGTGTAAATATTCTGTACAACAAAAGTTTATCTTTTTGCTAATTAGTTTATTAGTGTAGCTTTGTTCATTCTGACATACCTCGAATTATTAGGGTATACTCACAATAGTTTAGGTAGATGGTAGATACCGTACGGCTAGTACGCCACCGTACATTCAGTAGTGAACTCTCGGAGTATAGCTTGTAGAACTTAGAGTATTTTGATTATCACAGTCAAGTTTATCAAAGCAATGGCAGACTGTTTTCTGCATCTTTGACCTGTTAGTGCGATCACTCTGTTTGGTGTTTTCATGTGAAACTTTGTGAAGTTATTCTATGATATAGAATCTATATGTGTGTACAGTTTCATTCTATTGTGTTATCTTTGTAATATTCTGTGAGAAGTCTAAGTGGTTAGTTTGTAAAGCTATCAACTGTTTTTGGGAAACTCTGGAGCTTATATCTACTAGAGTCCTTGGTGGATTTGGCTGTAACTTTAGGAGTTTATATTGTCTAAAGTATACTGCAAATTGGTGCAGTTTGAGGTGATTTTGTTTATTTTGGAGTAATCTGTGCTATCTGAAACACAGCTGTTTGAGGGGTAGTCTGTGGTGCTTCTGAGAGTGATCCATGGCTGAAATAGGCTATGGACAACAAGAAGGTCGTTACATTTATGTTTTACCTATCACAACCTAGGATAGTACTCTATTCTAATGGTGTATGAGTGCATACCACCGTTGGCACGACAAGTAATTTTTCGTATGCATTCAAGCAAAATTATCTCGATCGTCTTGCTTTAGTGGGAAGCACTGATCTAGAACGTTTCTGATCCAACTTGGGAAATCTAAATTCTTTTGGTGTGTAGATTAAAAGGATCAACTATGACAATTTTATTTTACTTCGATAAAAATCTGCCGTGACACCTATCTTGTGAATAAATAAGAAACCGTGTATAGAGACAAAGGTTACTAAAAAGCGTTACCATATTGCTTCTCGCTACAAACATAACCAAACAGGAAACCAATATCCCGCGAAGAAACAGTAAGGAGTATCCATGACCAAAGCCTTCAGCGAAATGATTGATTGCAACATTCATCAACAACTTAAGCCAACATTAAAGCGGATAGATTTTCCCGAAAAAAAAAATATCTTGTAGAATATCCATTACGATTACATCAAGGTACTGCAACAATCGTCACTTAAAAGCTTTACCCAATCCTAATACATCTTCGTCAGCTTATAAAATCAAACTTAACTTTCAAAAAATATCTATACAACAACGTATGTACCCAGCTATCATCACCTGGTTACACACCACACAAGAAACATTTAGGACATTGCTCACTAGGTAAGCCAAAAACCATAGACTTAAAAATAAGCCGACTCCATTACTTAAAGATATTTGCTTACTGGCTTTTTTATCTAACTTTGTGACACATTACCAGCATTACACATGAATAAAGAAATTTTCACGTAACCGATGTATTTTTTTAGTAATCCATCAAATAGAGCCCATCCGCTATAGTAATATAATGTTTTTTTTTGTTGTTGATAAGTTAAATAAATATTTCCAATTGTATGAATTTCTTAAGATGGTTTAATCGATCTGTTGAAAATCTTGTGAATAACATTCCGTGTTAGAATCGAACACGGTCAATTGAAGGGCTCCGAGTTATGGACCTTTATGTCAATATCGGGAATTGCTATTTACACGTAAGCTTTTCGCTCTTTTTTAACAGATCACATAATCGTTCAAGCTAAAAGATATATCACCTAGAATCGGGCCGGCCCTCACCTTTCTCATTTCACAGATAATATTTTTTCAGTATTTTGAGCATTTGAAGTTTGTAAGTGTCAGGCAAATGGTCTGTGATCATTGTTCCAGAAACAATTATTTTGTCAAATCGAGGTTGACTAGTATCTGCTTTTATGAGTTGGTAATTTCCTTTTTTGATCTCCGTGCTTGAAATAAGCTCTTTGAGGCTCTCTTTATACTCCTCACTGATGATTGATCCTCGGAAGACAATGTCGGATTCCAACATCAAAGCTTCTTCGACACTAATATCGGGGCTGTCCTCTCCAGAATTTCCTCTCATAATGTGGTGCAAAGTTCCAGGCGCAGTTAAAATGACTGATAAACACAAGCAAAGGAAAATAAAACAAAAAGGGAATTTATTGAAACATTTGTCCAAACTATAACAAAAAGGTCCCAAATCCTCTTTAGTTGCCTTTTCCAATCGTATGATGATAGGATGATTATTTTTAGATTCCTCACTTCATTTCTGTAACTAAGCAAAGGAGCAAAAGAGGTCACATTTTCAAAGCATTGTACTCACCTTTTAATGTCAGTCGCTCCGAAGTATCTTTAGGCCCGAAAACTTCCTTCACTTTGTCCAATAGAAAGCTGGAGAGCCTTTGGAAACTGGAAACATGAAACACGACAACACAATAGTTAAAATTTAAAGTTTGTAACTTAAAATGATCGGTGGTCAACATTGGCATATAAACCATACATCAAAAAATGAGGGCTTGGGTGACCGTACTGTGCGCACTAAAACAATAGATACGTCTAGTAAAATTATATCACGTCTAATATGAATTATGTTTTTGCAGGTAAAATAAATTGGCATGAAAAGCATATTGCTGGAAGCAAAACCGAAAACCGAAATTAAACTGTAAGGATTTCTTTTGACCTAAGTTTTGGGGGTATAATAAGTTTTAGCTTTTAGTAAATATGAGCGGTTGATTTTGTTTAATCTAAAGGGCAAGCGCCAATTGTCCAGAGGACCATTTGTGCTCTTCCGGTTTGTGGGTAGTGTACACTCTTTGAACAAAATAGCCACAAACTATACGGATGGAGGGACTGGGTCGAGGATGACGAAAAACGAAACTCTGGCGGAGAATGTTTTCGCCAATAATCACAATGTTTATGCATGTTCGAAACGGATTCATTTTTAGTTCTCTTATATTTTGGAAAACGAACTTTTCCAGTAAGATATCGAGGCATTGATCGATTGTAGATGCATTTGAAGTCCTTTGCGGGGCTAGATTCAACTCTAGCTCGGTTTAGTTGTCGGTGAACTCGAACTCATTGGCGTACCCATTTGAGAATTTTGAATATTTGTGCAACAAGCCGGCAATAAAAACAGCAAAAGAAAAAAAACAAACGAATTCAAGCCACCCGAATTCCTATCTAAGTCAATGGGTGCGTGTCACGCTATGTCACGAATACGTCCAAGATATACGGGGAACGCACTCACCCATTAATACCATCCAAGCGAACTGCTAATTCCTCGAGGGCAGCACCACTGACACGTGGCACAACGTCATCCTGCCCATAAGAATGAGAACAAAATGTGTTATGCATTTTCAAAAGAAAGAGCAAACAAAAATATCTCTCATCATTTTAGCCATGAATTTAATTTCAAGATCTCTACAATTACTTACTTGGACCACCAAGGTGGAAATGAAGGGTGCGTATTCTTCAACGCGCTCCACGTCAAAACACGCGGGGCAGGCATGGGCCCAACATTTTATTCGGTCACGGCTTGTAAGCAATTCTTCGGAATTGTGAAGAATAAATGTAAGGATAGAGGCTACGCCAGCCCCCAGGGAATGTCCAGTTAACACAAGACCATAATCCTGCAAAGGGATTAAAAAAAAAAATCAGAAAATATAATGAATTTCAAGAGAAAAGATAAATCTCTAACTAGCCCGAACTGCGTACTCACGTTTAGTTCGATTACTTTTAGCAAGCTCGTTTGCAGCCTCACCACGCTAATTTGCATTTCAAGTGTGGGTTTCTTGACTCAAGTCTCATCCACACGTCCAAATAAATTTTACCAATAATATAGTATCCACACGCATGCTCTCACAAGAAAGTACTCTTAGGCTAAATTCTATCAAAAAATGTGATACCCTTTGTTTCAACGTTGCTGATGTTCATCTAGATTAAGCTTGAATTTTATGTGTATACAGATTCAACCTTCATTGAATGTGTATTTTCATCACCATCTAAATTAACTCGTAAGATATAGACGATTTTTCCGATATACAACATACTAGAAGAATGAATATGGAATGATTAATTACCAAGCATTATCCTAAGAAGTGAAACAATTCACAACATTAAATTCAGAACAAAACTTCATTTGAAAAATCCTGAATTGCTTAAGTTTTAGATGAAAACAAAGCGATGGGTGCAGATAACCTCATGTTCATTGAAAAATTCTTGCAGATTTTGAATTTCTTCTCCGAAAAGCCATTTTGCGGCCTCAAGCATTCCTTCATGAAAGTACCTGTTACAATTAACATAAAAAAGAAGAATAAAACCAAAAAATATCGGCTGAATGTTTCTGATCACATTTACAGAGTGAACACCTCACTCCAAACCATGTATTTCACACGTAAAAGAGCCAAAATAATGTAACCAAAATCACATAGACACAATTCAAAAATCTTACTGATGACAAGGGGTTGTTATTGTTGTTTTGGAGAGAAATTCTAGAATTTTTGACCTTTTTCAGTCGACAGTTTGGCCATTATTTTTTTATATTCCCACTAATCCATGCCCTCACCATCGATAATGTGGGCCACATTATTTTTTCTCCCGAATTATGTTCAAACTTGCATTGGTTGTGGATGGTGATACGATTTGTTCCTACCTATCTTTGAATTGTACGGAGTAAGAAGTGAGGTCGGTGGCCCAATCGACAGGATTACTAGATCCTCGAATTGATATAACCAAACATTTTTGCTGATGATTAATTGCTTTGAAATACGCCGGTTTCGTATATTCTGATGAATATCTTTGAAACAAAATGTATTTTTCTTCAATCTGCAAAAATATTAATGTTGAAAAGTGTCTCAGAAGTCATCTATTACTTAAAAAGAGGAGGGTGTTAGAATGATCACGAAAGGAAACCATTATTAAATGCGCACAAAAAAAAAAATACAAAAGCTCAGATTAACTTAACCCAATTCCAAAATCATGTAGATCATTGTCATAACATAAATCTCAAAGGCACAACCATAAAATATTTTTCTCCACTGCAAATTATTTTATTACTCCAGGCTTCGATACTTTTTAAAGTTTTTTCTTGCAATTGTCTATGGCGCCGTACAGAAATTCGCACGAAACAAAGCGATCGACTGAAACACCGAAACGTACGACTCAAATCTAAAGCTCGTCTTAGTGCGCGACCGGAATCAATCCACACTAATTTTGAACCAACTTTGCAATTCGTGACATTGACCTCCATACACTGCAATTCCTATTAGACATTAAAAAAAAAAAAAAGGTCTCGATAAGATTTCGAAATTTACCCCAAGGTTTTTCGCCAGATTTTGCTTTTCTGTATCATCATCTGTTATAGAATAGGCCTCCAACGCCCATCGCAGCCAGTAATAAATGTCCTTAAGCTCATTTCTGTATTCCCTTCGCCCCCATATATTAGGCAAATGCAAAATATCATCTATAGGGCCGATTGTTGCAGATAAGATCTCAATCCCAATTCTCAGCAAAAATTACCATCAAGTTTCTATTTACAAAAAAAGATAAATCAAAAACAGATTTAAAGTCAACGCAAGTAAGAGGGAAAGGAAGGAACGCCCACGTGTCAATCAATGGGAATCCCACAATCTGGGGACCCGCATCCTCAAATGGGGGGATGGCAAGCTTCCACAGTCCCACACTTAAAAAGAATAAAGTAGTGGGGGACAGGTCAATCGCCGTTTTAAGAAAGCTGTTAAGAGTTTTAATTATATCAATGATAGTAGGAAACTCCTCTACTGCACAATAAAAAACAAAAACAAATAATGTTGAAGAAAGAAAAGTAGGCAGAAGTAACAGAGAATTGGGTCAAATTTCTCGAAACTTTTCAGAATGGCAGACAAGGGAAACAATAAAACTTGATTTTTTTCAACCTTCCCCATCATGATTTTTTTTTTCTAGTCGTACAATACATTCATAAACTGAGTAAGAATTTGGGAGATGAACATTTACATAAATTTGACAAAAAATAAAGAAACAAAATCAAAAGTTTTTAGAAATAACTCATTTGAAAGTGAACCTCTGTGTTACGAAAATTGGAGGATTGACTTAAAGAAAGAAAGAAAACCAATGCATGCATAAAAGATTGTAAACTATGCAAAAAAAATCTTAATGAGGCATGAAATTCGAACTTTTGAGAATTAGTGCGAGCATAATTTTTAAGAACAATGGATTAAAAAGATGGACAAAATTGTCAGTAGCATTCAAACTGAATGCCACAAGAGTCAATTTAAAACATCAAAGACTAGATTTGCATTCTCGTGAATGGAGATTCTCATTATTAGTTTTCAGTCCGCAAATCAAAATTTTAAAGATTTATTTTCTTAAGATCCGTACATACATATCCGCGCAGGAGAATCCTCAATAATAATCTTTTTTTCTTCGGAAGTGAACTCAAATTTTGTTGGCGTGGCTGACTGTTGTTGATAAGACATTTTGAATAATTTTGATGTGAGAAATTCTCAGGAAAAGAGCAAATAGGAAAATTGAATTACGGACTGGCAACAATTTGGTTATATGATTTGCTGTAATAGAAAATCAGTCTTGATCTTTTGGGTTTCTACGATGAGATTAGAGTCAACCCTAAATACTTAAAGGATTTAAATACACTTGGCTCTCAACTCTAACCCAAGAAATGGACAAAATAAGAAGTATATTCGCCCTTAGTTTGACTGAAATTAAAAGTAAAAGTTAGACGGATAAGGATGCCAAGCTTCGGAAATAGAAGCTATTTGTAACTAGCACTCGTGCTTTGAAAGAAAACCACTTCTTATTCTTAGAACACGGTTTCTGTTGAATTCTAAAACCGTGGTTTGTCAAAGACACGGTTTCTCTCAGATTGTAAATCACGGCTTCCACCTTAGTTTCTAAAACATTTATGACTTTCAACCCATGATGGACTTTTGACTTCTAACCGACGGCGTGTTTCGGGAAAACATTTGTCGGTGGCCGGCAATTTACAGTTGGCCGGCTCTTTCGCGTTTGCCGGCTAATTGGAGTTGACCAGCCAAATGCGGAACAGAAGTGGACTGTACGGCAGTGTCTTGGTTGACCTTATTTTGTCGATTGTGCCGATGAAATGATAGGCTGTCATTTGGCGTAAAAATGTTAACATCAAGGGTACTTTCGCATAGAACCGAAACTTTAGTCTTGTAACTTTGTTTTTCGCGAAGATTCTCCGTACTACTTTCAGAGCATTCGTATGTAAAGAAATGAAATCGTTACTCTAGATTATGACGGATGTAGACGTGGGTGTAATTTGTGACGGTTGTAGACTACTACCAAACTCGCGACAATTGATGGCGTTTACAAAATAGCAACGGTTGTAGGCGTCTTGTACTTGTGACATTGTAGATGTTTAGGGCTTGCGACATTTTGACGTCAAGCTCAAATTATGACAACGTTGACGTCAAAAATTAGAAAAATTTCCGCCATGGTTTCTCTATTTTGTTTTTTAGTATTTTATAACTCTACTTGCCATCAAAATATGCCCAAAGATATTAAACATACACCGTTTTTTGAGATCTTTCATTTGATACCATTGTTGAGGTTTTTCATTGCAAGAATTACGAGATAGACGCGGTAGCGGGAGAGGGAGAGAGAGAGAGAGGCACTTTCACGGACTTCCCTTTTGTGAAATGGCGTTCGTTGGTCGAGACCCCTCCAAGGCCCCTCTACAGAAAAAAGCAAACGGAAAAATATCATAGTGGGCTTTTTTTTTGGTACTCCGAGCAAAAAAATTGTCAAAAACCTTCGACGAGTGCGAACACATTTGCCTATTCGCTCACATCGTTGAACTTTATTTATAATCACCTTGCGAGGTGATTTTAATATAAAGTTTGAAGATGAGCTGCAAGGACGCGAAAGTGTGTCGAAACGCACTAAACGACAATTCACATCGCGCTAGACGACAAACTATAGCACATAAAAAGTTTCAAGGCAATGCAACTTGTATGGTGGTAATTTCAAAGTTTTTGTACGGCTATGGATTTTCACGTTTTTTTCCAAGTTATGGAGGAAAAGGACAGAAAATCACTGTAACTTTAGCACATGCGAAAGTACCCTGATAAGTATGAAAGTGCACCCAACATTTGCTGGTCCATACCAAATGACAACATCCGGCAAATTTCCTTTACTTAGTGTATATATTGGCAGCGTATAAAATCTTCGCATCCTTAAGTTAGAATTTTTTGTTACACATGGGAACACTTGAAATTCGAGTCTAAAGGATATGCGCTAAAAAAAAAAGTTTCGCTAAGTTGCAATTACATGGAGACACACCCTATGTCCAATAAGTCGCGCGAAAAAGAAAACTAAGGAATGGAAAATGATGCGCTTTTCTCACAAAACCAAACGAAAAATAAAATGTCTCACACGTGTGGCATATGTGTACTAAATTCCACCCGTACAAAAATTTAGTAAGCGCGTAACAAAACTGAACGTTTTAGTCTTCGACTGATACATGTTTCTGTTTACGTAAACCGTTGTTTCGCACGATTCAACAATGTTCAACTAATTCTTTTGCACAACAGATTAATTCCGGTTAAGTGAGACACCACAGTCGTGTTGCGCATTTGGCGGGTTAACAACAATTGAGCGTGCAGATCCAACCCATCAATTTTCAAAAGTGCGAAAATTGAAAACGCGAACAAACATTATATCTGCTAGCTACGTACTAAATTATTAATGAAATACAAATATTGTGCAGATAATACTGGAACTACCCGGGTTTGCTGGTAAGGTTTTTAAAATGAGAACGGAACCGTGTTTTACAATCTTAAAGAAACCGCGCTTTGAAAAACCACGTTTTTCAAATTCAACCGGTATTTTTTTCTTTTTTAAAATAGAAGAGGCCTTTGGTTTAAAACATGCCTTTTGTTTTAATTGCAGACAATCTCCATTTTGAAACTTAAAGTTTGAGTGTTTTCTTTTTAGTCCCATTAGGAGAGTCATAAGTGCATTTGATTCCATTCAATATTTAGGGTTGACTCTAAACCTGAACGTTTACTCTAAGCCTATAGACCAAAAAAACATCAAAACAAATACCAAACCATTATCGCCCTCCCGTCAATAGTTCAATTTTCTTATTTACATTTTTCCCCAGGATTTCTCACAATCAAAAATGTATTTAAGATGTCTCGTGAACAAGAGCCAACCACGCCAACACCATTTGAGTTTATCGACGAAGAAAGACAACTTATTTTATCTGGTTTTCCAACCCATGATATACCTTACGAAAATATATTTGCAACCAAATCGGACCTTGTGGACAAGACCGCCCCTACAACTGTTATGGGTACGTTAAGAAATTTAAACCTTTGATTTGGATGATGCAAAATTCATTTATACAAACTGCAGACTGAAAACAAACATTTGGAATTCCGATTACGAGAATGTAAATCCAGCTGTTGAAATTATGAAAAGAAAATTTGGATTTCAATTTGGTTGCTATTAACAATTCTGCTGATTATTTATCTATTGTTCTCAAAAATTTTAGTAAATGTCCGAAATTTATCCTCATTATAAAAGTTTGTCTATGGTTCATAACTTTAAAACATAATATGTTTTCTATCTTATGTAAATTCAATCATGCACTTTCTAGGATATTCCCAAAATCTCACATTCAACAAAGTTATTTTTGAAAATGTATCATTTCGTTGTCGTGTGTTTTTTATCAAATTCATTGAAATGTTCATCTCCAAATTTTTAGATTTGCTAATTTTAGAACCTGTTTTGCCTCTCGGACAAGTGTGGAGATAAATGTCAACCTACTACAATCCTCTTACATTAAGTCTAACATATGTGAACGCATGGGGTCCACGTGATCGAAAGGTTATTTTGCCATGAGCAACGAGGTTGTAGCATTGTTCACAAGGAAAGAATCTGTAACAATTTGTACCACATGCTCCACCCCTACCGCAAGTACTCCCTTTTCCAACAACTTACAAATGTAGTCGTCGTCCTTTGATTCGTCCACAAGTGTCTTTTGCAGTCAACAACATGTTACCTTTGGTGGTGACCGCTAGAATTTTTAGGAGGGGATTGTGAACAACTGTCGTCTATCTGTCTAATGTGATCGTGGCACCGGTGAGATTAATATTTTCCATATAACTTGCCAAATAATTATTTTTATTCGACTTGATCTCTAACATGAGACGATTTGTCAAGGCAATCCGGTAAGGTAACTTGTAAGACCCCCCTATATCTCCAATCTTTTTCACCGCTGCCTTAAAATATGGGTCATCTTAAAGCAAGAACGACAATCTATTGGCGAAAAAAAGCCGCGTGCTAGGTTAAATCTAAGCTATTTTTCTTTTGATTGTTTAAAGCATTGTTATATTCTCCTTTGCACACCTTTTACTTCGGTACTCGGATTCAAAGGAAATTGCTAGTGAGATTATCCAGGTCGCACATTACATTTTTCAGATTGGAATTAGCCGAATTTTTGTTTTTAGAAGCACTATATTCCTCCTTCACCTTGGCTAGACACATTGTGCAAGCTCTAAACCCTCCACTCTTGGCATTTCCAAGAAAAAAATGATTTTTGATTCTAATGGCTTGAGCTTTATATTCGAAGTTGCAGTTAATATTATCACATAATCGGTTGGCTAAAAGTATCCCACTGTTTGGAGCCTTAACGTGCTCCCAATCCTCTCCTTGATTTCTAAGTATGGTTATTTGTGTCAAGGTTTGTAACTGCGCTGACAACGACTTGAACGACGGTTCCATTAACCACTTTCGTGGCGTTAGTAATGGCGGCTTCTATCAAGATTCGTTTTCATGACGGCTTCTCAAAAATAAATCGAAGAAGACGATTGTACACTATGTAAACTTATCGTGCGCAAATGGTGCAACACTGCAACGTCTCTTTTCGTAAAAGCCTGTACATTTTCGGTAAAATTCCGTGCATTTTCCGTAACATTTCTGTTCAGTTTACCAAACAAAAAGTACTTAGAAGTGCAACTTATAATTTCGTCAAAGTTCGTGTATTTTCCAAAAAAAATCGTACACGAAGTCAACCAAAACTCCACCACAGATTGAAATAGTATCGGCCGTACAAATGGCCGCCGCAACACAAAGGACAAACCGCCACATTGAAGTGAAATAGAATCGTGCGTCGCGATGCGAAACATCTTCAATTCTTGCGGATGCCCGATTCTCCAATATGGCGCATCAAAGACCTCAAGTGAGCCAACAAGTAACTAAGTAAAAATGAACCAATAAGGGTATGTCCCCATGTGCATAAGTAAGTGTTGTTTTTTGTTGTTTTCTTGTAAAACTTAGCGTTGTACAGCCTAAGTTCCAGCCGTACGAAGGAATTGCAAATTAGTAGAGTACAATTTGCGCCATCCTCGAACTTAGGATGTACGAAAACTTGTCGTCTTGTGTTCTCGACCCACTTTCACGACAAATAACGCCATTTTCAAGCTTATGTTTAAATCAGATGCGCGATGTGTTTTAAAACTAGGTATTTTTGATAAACAAAAAAGAACATATATTCGCACGTGCTTCAATTTTCAAAAAAATTCATACGATATCCAATGACAAAGAAAAGTACACAATTTGTTTGGTTTTGTCCGTTTTCGTCCAATACAATTTTTTTTTTTGTAGGGGTCTCGAAAGTATGATGCCATTTCACGTTGACTGGAAAGGCGACGCGAAGGCATAGCGCATCTTCTTCAACTGTCAAACGACACAGGCTAGAAGGCGGTACGTCCACAATTTCACGATAAGACATGCGACGTCACAAGCAGTTCCAAATAATAAAGTGCGACAACACAAATTGTAGACGTTGACAACCGTCACGGGTATTGTCGACGTATACGATAGTCACAAACGTATGTTACGATTACGTTCTTACCCTAGTTGTTCAATACGCGCGTTTTTTTCCTTTATTCCATTTTTTACGTATTGTTCGTGACTTTTCCAAAAATCGCAAAAAAATATTTATTGTAAATTGAAACTGGAAATTTACTGAAACCTATAAACAAATTACGGTAACTGTACAATTTTTTATGGGAACTGTACGGAAGTTGACGAAAATATTTTATGCACGTATCGGTACTTTCTGTTAAGTAAACCGATACACATATATGTTCGGAAATTTATCGTCATGTCTACGGAGAATTCCAAAATGAGACGTTTCGGTGTCACACTATTTGCGCGCCGTATGTTCAAAATGTGTACGGGCGTCTTCTTCAAATTTTGAAAAAGAAGCCGCCATAAAAACTTCAGCAGTTGAAAGCGAAAATTCAAGGAAGACGTCATTACCGACGCCACGGTAGTAGTTAGTGAAACTGCCATTGAAGTTGTTGAAGGCTATGGCTGCATGTCTGAGACAGAGACAATTTTTTTTTGACACAAATGAGGCATTTTCCAGGCTTTGAACCTGGGCAAACATTTGTCCATAGTTTCCGTTGATAGCGACCTCCGTAACTAGTTGATGACTTGATGTAGATGTTACATTACATAAATGTGGCATAATAAATATATCGATACATAAAACATTCTAAAGCGTACAAACTGCGGTGCATGTTCAATTCATTTTTTTTTAAATGTACGGATTTGTAAGGAAAAAATTCAATAATGTTTTTTAGGATTTTTTCAAATCGACCTCTCCAGTTTCTACGTATTGTAGGCGCGTTCGAATCGTGCGTAGAATACGTTTTGAACAACTAAGGTTCTTACGCATAGGGACACTTGAAATCCGGGTCCGGCGGATCCGCGCTAAAAAACAATGTAAGTTCGCTAAGCGACAAGTACATGGGGACATACCCTAAGACGCAATACCTCAAATGAACCGCAAGTACCTGAGTACAAATTAACCAATCAGCCGCGACGAGCGAAACGCGCGCCGGCAAAGTACAACGACAAAGTAATACGTCGCAACAAAGAGCACTACGATCACCGCGACACAAAACCGTACAGTGATCTACACCTGCCGTACAAACACTTAATTAGGACAGGACACAATTCCCACAATGCATAACAAACATTTGTGTGGCCGGCTCTAACAAGCATTTGTCGGTGGCCGGATTTAACAAACATTGGCGGTTGCCGGCTCTTGTCGGTCGTCGGCTCTTTGACTTAGGCCGTCTAATTGGAGTTGACCAGCCAAACGCGGAACAAATGTGTATTGTACGGCAGTGTCGTGGTGGACCGTATTTTGTCGATTGTGCCGATGAAATGATAGCCAGTTCCCCTAGGATCAAATCCGGGTGACGTCCCGTTACACAAGTCTGGTGGTCCTATTAGAGAATCAGGTTTTCAGATTGTGCTGTACACCCTGTATCGCTATTAGTGTTAGTAAAAACATCTTTTCTCCGTACACACCTGTCCTATTTTCAATGTGAGACCGTTAATCCATAAGACCCGTACAAACACCATATCTGCTAGCTTCGTACTTTATTATTCCTGTAATACTAAATTCATTATTCCTGTAATACTAAATTCATTATTCCTGTAATACTAAATTCAGTTCATATGACATAAATTTCCATTTTGAAGCTTGAAAATGTTATAAAAAGGATCATTGGCATTTACAGCAGAAGCATTCAGAAATCGCCAGACATCAAAATAATTTCAGAATCACAGATTGAACTGGAAATCGACGGAATAGAAAAATATATTCAATCGAATTTTTACATCCCCTTTCTCCCTTTACTTCACTTCCTTGTTTTGATATCTGAAACTACTTTACACTTCTTCTAAAATACACTCTTCCTAACACCAGAAAACAAAAAAACAGAAATCCACTCAAGCGCACTCTGAAACGCACTAAGAAAAAGGTTAAGGAACGTGTGAGCGTGTACCGTACAAGACACTTTGGCGCGCGGTACCAAAAACGCCACGCCTAACAAAACATAAAGTCTCCGAAACAATAGCCTACAATTATGTGCGAACAACCAAAAGAGTTCTACGCACTAAATAACTGCAGAAACGTACAGAACCAAATAGTAACAGTACAAAAACGAAATAATAAACTGATGCGAAAATAATATGAAACTGAACAGGAAAAACGTCATTTCGCCAGAACGTAACTGAACATAGATTTACACATTGATATCCAACAGAAAATTGAGCGTATTTTTTTTTTTGTCCCATTTAGAGAGCCATAAGTGCATTTGATTCCATTCAATATTTGGGGTTGACTCTAAACGTGAGCCCTTGCACTGAGTATTTAGACCAAAATAACATTAAAACACATACCAAACCATTTACAAAACCACACACTCTATTTTTAGAGCTGACTCTAAACGTGGAAATTCAATCAGAGCATATAGACCAGAAGAACAAAACTATTTTTCTAAACATCAAAACATATACCAAACCATTGCCGCCCGCCCGTCAGTAGTTCAATTGTCCTATTTACTCTTTTCCCGTGCATTTCCCACAATGAAAAAAATATTTAATATGACTCCTGAAAAAGAGCCAACACCATTTGAGTTTACTGACGAAGAAAATTTGCTTATTTTATCTGATACATCAACCCATGATATACCTCTCGAAATTCTTTCTTTTGGAGATGTAGGTTTTTTTTTACTTGACGACCTTGATTCACTTTGCCCTTCTTCTTGGTAAGGCATGTCAAGACCTTGAAGCGCTTGTTTTGAAGAACTTGATGCAAAAGTCATTTTTTGCGGACTGAAAACTAACTCTGTAAAATTCAGTTCACGAGAATGCAAATCCAGCCGGTGAAAGTTTAAAAACAAAATTATGGAGTTCAATTTGGATGCTGTTGACAATTTTGCCGATCTATTATCCATTGTTCTCGAAAAATCTGGTAAATGTCCGGAATTTATCCTCATTAGAAAGTTTGTGCATGGTTCATAACTTTAAATCATAAATATATTTTCCGTCTTCCGTAAAGTCAATCATGCACTCTCTAGGATACTCTCAAAATCTCACCTTCAACAGAGTTAGTTTTGAAACCGTATCATTTCCTTGTCGTGTTTTTTTATCAAATTTATTTAAATGTTCAACTCCAGATTTCTTACTTAGCTTTCTGAGAAGAGAAGTACACGTCATTTTAGGGCATCTGAGAAAGAAAGTCGTTACATTTATGTTTTACCTATCACAACCTAGGCTAGTACTCCATTCTAATGGTGTATGAGTGCATACCACTGTTGGCACGACAAGTAATTCTTCGTATGCATTCAAGCAAAATTATCTCGATCGTCTTACTTTAGTGGGAAGCACTGATCTAGAACGTTTCTGATCCAACTTGGGAAATCTAAATTCTTTTGGTGTGTAGATTAAAAGGATCAACTATGCCAATTTTATTTTACTTCGATAAAAATCTGCCGTGACACCTATCTTGTGAATAAATAAGAAACCGTGTATAGAGACAAAGGTTACTAAAAAGCGGTACCATATTGCTTCTCACTACAAACATAACCAAACAGGAAACCAATATCCCGCGAAGAACAGTAAGGAGTATCCATGACCAAAGCCTTCAGCGAAATGATTGATTGCAACATTCATCAACAATTTTAAGCAAACATTAAAGTGGATAGATTTTCCCAAAATAATATCTCGTAGAATCGCCATTACAATTACATTAAGGTACTGCAACAATTGTCACTTAAAAGCTTTACCCAATCCTAATACATCTTCGTCAGCTTATAGAATCAAACTTAAGTTTCAAAAAATATCTATATAACAACGTATGTACCTAGCTATCATCACCTGATTACACACCACACAAGAAACATTTAAAACTTTGCTCTCTAGGTAAGCCCAAAACCATTGACTAAATAATAAGCCGACTCCATAACTTAAAGATATTTGCCTACTCGCTTTTTTATCTAACTTTGTGACACATTACCAGCATTACACATGAATAAAGAAATTTTCACGTAACCGATGTATTTTTTTAGTAATCCATCAAATAGAGCCCATCTACTATAGTAATATAATGTTTTTTTTTGTTGTTGATTCGTTAAATAAATATTTCCAATTGTATGAATTTCTTAAGATGGTTTAATCGATCTGTTGAAAATCTTGTGAATAACATTCCGTGTAAGAATCGAACACATTCAATTGAAAGGATACGAGTTATGGACCTTTTTGTCAATTTCGGGAATTGTTATTTACCAGTAAGCTTTTCGCTCTTTTTTAACGAATCACATATTCGTTCAAGCTAAAAGATATATCACATATAATCGGGCCGGCCCTCACCTTTCTTATTTCACATATAATATTTTTTCAGTATTTTGAGCATTTGAAGTTTGTAAGTGTCAGGCAAATGGTCTATGATCATTGTTCCAGAGACAATTATTTTGTCAAATCGAGGTTGATTTGTCTCTGATTTTATGAGTTGGTAATTTCCTTTTTTGATCTCCGTGCTTGAAATAAGCTCTTTTAAGCTCTCTTTATACTCCTCACTGATGATTGATCCTTGAAAGACAATATCGGATTCCAACATCAAAGCTTCTTCGACACTAATATCGGAGCTGTCCTCTCCAGAATTTCCTCTCATAATGTGGTGCAAAGTTCCAGGCGCAGTTAAAATGACTGATAAACACCCGCAAAGGAAAAAAAAAACAAAAAGGGAATTTATTGAAACATTTGTCCAAACTATAACAAAAAGGTCCCAATTCCTCTTTAGTTGCCTTTTCCAATCGTATGATGATAGGATGATTATTTTTAGATTCCTCATTTCATTTCTGTAACAAAGCAAAGGAGCAAAAGAGGTCACATTTTCAAAGCATTATACTCACCTTTTAATGCCAGTCGCTCCGAAGTATCTTTAGGCCCGAAAACTTCCTTCACTTTGTCCAATAGAAAGTTGGAGAGCCTTTGGATACAGGAAACATGAAACACAACAACACAATAGTTAAAATTTGAAATTTGAAACTAAAAATGATCGGTGGTCAACATTGGCATATAAACCATACATCAAAAAATGAGGGCTTGTGTGACCGTACTGTGCGCACTAAAACAATACATGCATCTAGTAAAAATATATCACGTCTAATATACATTATGTTTTTGCAGGTAAAATAAATTGGCATGAAAAGCATATTGCTGGAAGCAAAACCGAAAACCGAAATTAAACTGTAAGGATTTCTTTTGACCTAAGTTTTGGGGGTATAATAAGTTTTAGCTTTTAGTAAATATGAGCGGTTGATTTTGTTTAATCTAAAGGGCAAGCGCCAATTGTCCAGAGGACCATTTGTGCTCTTCCGGTTTGTGGGTAGTGTACACTCTTTGAACAAAATAGCCACAAACTATATGGATGGAGGGATTGGGTCGAGGATGACGAAAAACGAAACTCTGGCGGACAATGTTTTCGCCAATAATCACAATGTTTATGCATGTTCGAAACGGATTCATTTTTAGTTCTCTTATATTTTGGAAAACGAACTTTTCCAGTAAGATATCGAGGCATTGATCGATTGTAGATGCATTTGAAGTCCTTTGCGGAGCTAGGTTCAACTCTAGCTCGGTTTAGTTGTCGGTGAACTCGAACTTATTGGCGTACCCATTTGAGAATTTTGAATATTTGTGCAACAAGCCGGCAATAAAAACAGCAAAAGAAAAAAAACAAACGAATTCAAGCCACCCGAATTCCTATCTAAGTCAATGGGTGCGTGTCACGCTATGTCACGAATACGTCCAAGATATACGGGGAACGCACTCACCCATTAATACCATCCAAGCGAACTGCTAATTCCTCGAGGGCAGCACCACTGACACGTGGCACAACGTCATCCTGCCCATAAGAATGAGAACAAAATGTGTTATGCATTTTCAAAAGAAAGAGCAAACAAAAATATATCTCATCATTTTAGCCATGAATTTAATTTCAAGATCTCTACAATTACTTACTTGGACCACCAAGGTGGAAATGAAGGGTGCGTATTCTTCAACGCGCTCCACGTCAAAACACGCGGGGCAGGCATGGGCCCAACATTTTATTCGGTCACGACTTTTAAGCAATTCTTCGGAATTGTGAAGAATAAATGTAAGGATAGAGGCTACGCCAACCCCCAGGGAATGTCCAGTTAACACAAGACCATAATCGTGCAAAGGGATTAAAAAAAAAAATCAGAAAATATAATGAATTTCAAGAGAAAAGATAAATCTCTAACTAGCCCGAACTACGTACTCACGCTCAGTTCGATTACTTTTAGCAAGCTGGTTTGCAGCCTCACCACACTAATTTGCATTTCAAGTGTGGGTTTCTTGACTCAAGTCTCATCCACATGTCCAAATATATTTTATCAATATTATAATATCCACACGCATGCTCTCACAAGAAAGTACTCTTAGGCTAAATTCTATCAAAAAATGTGATACCCTTTGTTTCAATGTTGCTGATGATCGTCTAGATTAAGCTTGAATTTTATGTGTATACAGATTCAAACTTCATTGAACGTGTATTTTCATCACCATCTAAATTAACTCGTAAGATATAAACGATTTTTCCGATATACAGCATACTAGAAGAATGAATATGGAATGATTAATTACCAAGCATCATCCTAAAAAGTGAAACAATTCAAAACATTAAATCCAAAACAAAACTTCATTTGAAAAATCCTGAATTGCTTAAGTTTTAGATGATAACAAAGCGATGGGTGCAGATAACCTCATTTTCATTGAAAAAATCTTGCAGATTTTGAAATTCTTCTCCGAAAAGCCATTTTGTGGCCTCAAGCATTCCTTCATGGAAGTACCTGTTACAATTAACATAAAAAAGAAGAATAAGACCCAAAAATATCGCCTGAATGTTTCTGATCACATTTACTAAGAGAACACCTCACTCCAAACCATGTATTTCACACGCAAAAGCGCCAAAATAATGTAACCAAAATCACATAGACACTATTCAAAAATCTTACTGATGACAAGGGGTTGTTATTGTTGTTTTGGAGAGAATTCTAATTTTTTTCGACCTTTTTCAGTCGACAGTTTGGCCATTATTTTTTTTATATTCCCAATAATCCATGCCCTAACCATCGAAAATGTGGGCCATATTATTTTTTCACCCGAATTATGTTCAAACTTGCATTGGTTGTGGATGGTGATACGATTTGTTCCTACCTATCGTTGAATTGTAAAGAGTGAGAAGTGAGGTCGGTGGCCCAATCGAAAGGATTACTAGATCCTCAAATTGATATAACCAAACATTTTTGCTGATGATTAATTGCTTTGAAATACACCGGTTTCGTATATTCTGATGAATATCCTTGAAACAAAATGTCTTTTTCTTCAATCTGCAAAAACAATAATGTTGAAAAGTGTCTCAGGAGTCATCTATTACTTAAAAACAGGAGGATGTTAGAATGATCACGAAAGGAAACTTTTATAAAACGCGCACAAAAAAAAATATACAAAACTTAGATTAACTTAACCCAATTCCAAAATCATGTAGATCATTGTCATAACATAAATCTCAAAGGCACAACCATAACATATTTTTCTCCACTGCATATTATTTTTTACTCCAGGCTTCGATACTTTTTGAAGTTTTTTCTTGCAATTGTCTATGACGCCGTACAGAAATTTGCACGAAACAAATCGAACGACTGAAACACCAAAACGTACGACTCAAATCTAAAGCTCGTCTTAGTGCGCGACCAGAATCAATCCACACTAATTTTGAACCAACTTTGCAATTCGTGACATTGACCTCCATACACTGAAATTCCTATTAGACTTTCAAAAAAAAAAAAAGGTCTTGATACGATTTCGAAATTTACCCCAAGGTTTTTCCCTAGATTTTGATTTTATTCTTTATCATCATCTGTTATAGAATAGGCCTCCAACGCCCATCGCAGCCAGTAATAAATTTCCTTAAGCTCATTTTTGTATTCCCTTCGCCCCCATATATTAGGCAAATGCAAAATATCATCAATAGGGCCGATTGTTGCAGATAAGATCTCAAGCCCAATTCTCAGCAAAAATTACCATCAAGTTTCTATTTACAAAAAAAGATAAGTCAAAAAAAGATTTAAAGTCAACGCAAGTAAGAGGGAAAGGAATGAACGCCCACGTGTTAATCAATGGGAATCCCACAATTTGGGGACCCGCATCCTCAAATGGGGCGATGGCAAGCTTCCACAGTCCCACACTTAAAAAGAATAATGTGGTGGGTCGAAACGCACTAAACAGCAATTTGCATCACGCTAGATGACAAACTTTAGCACATAAAAGGTTTTAAGGTAATGCAACTTGTACGGTGGTAATTTTAAAGTTTTTGTATAGCTATGGATTTTCACGTTTTTTTGAAGTTATGGAGGAAAAGGAGAGAAAATCAGTGTAACTTTAGCATATGAGAAAGTACCTTGATGAATATGAAAGTGCACCCAACATTTGTTAGTCAGTACCAAAAGACAACATCCGGCAAATTTCCTTTACTAAGTGTGTATATTGCCATCGTACACAATCGTCATATCCTTAAGTTAGAATTTTGTTGTTACACATGGGAACACTTGAAAGTCGAGTCTAAAGGATATGCGCTTAAAAATATAATAAGTTCGCTAAGTTATAATTACATGGAGACACACCCTAAGTCCAATAAGTCACACGAACAAGACAACTAAGGAATGGAGAGTGGATGCGCTTTTCTCACAAAACAAAACGAAAATTAAAATGTCTCACACGTGTGCCATACGCGTAATAAATTCCACCCAAACAGAAATTTAGTTAACACGCAACGAAACTAAACGTTTCAGTCTTTAACAGATAAACATGTTTTTGTTTCCGTAAACTGTTGTTTCTCCTCAGAATGGGTAGCTCACACAAAGCCCCTAAGATAACCCTGACCCCATTGTGTTTTAGCAAGAATAACTGCCACCCTGTCAAACAAAGACTCTGACCACCTTCACATGTGTGAAGGCAAGACTCACTTGAGTTGATAGCAAAAAGAATCTTTGAATTTGCTCCCTTGAGTTTTTAGTTATAAGTGGTCAAAGATGACCTTTTGTACTGGAGCTCTCTCGGACAGAGGTGGCTACCTACTAAATTTTCTAAGTCCCATCTCACTCTAAAACTCTATCTACTGATGTACGCCATCAATCACATTACTATGTCTTACAAAAAAGTACAGGTGTTCGTGTATTTTCTGTACGGCTATTGTACGACATGGCCATTTTGCGGACACGTGTCACATTCGAACATGTTTTCATATTCTCCAGAAAGTTCGCCATCCAATGATAACTCGCCACATATCATCCGATGTGTCTTTGACCATAAACCGCCAAAGCGCGCATTTTTGATCTCGGAGCTTACCACGACCGTCCGTTTTCATCTGGTTTTCAATTTTAGCCGTTATAAATAATTGCGCGGTATATGTTTCACAATTTAAACAAATCCTTGATATCCGTTTCGCGGTATTTTGTAACCCGTACAATACCTATTGTATCTATGTCTTAACATTCCGTTAAATGACTAAGACTATGAATTAACATTTAGATATTTATCAAACCCTATAGCATTTAACACTCGTCGTAGACTAATAAGATAAAGCTACCAGCTACCAGCAACTTTGACGGATGGTAAGTATCAGGATCAAACCGTAGGTGCGTCAATTTCCTTTTTATTTACCTACCAAACTACTACATGTCTTTCTTTGGAAAGCATAACATTCATGGCTCTAGCTCCCTCTCCAACTTTTAGTGACTTCGATAAGTGTGGGAGTTGAAGAGAGGAGTTAGAGGCAGAATGCCTCTGTTTCTTTTCTGCATTTTATCTTTTACAAGTTTAGACCTAGAAAATACTAAAAAAACCTTTAAATTCTACAGAAGACTCGTTGGACCCATAGAATCAAAAGCTCTCTTAGCACAATTACGAAGAAAATCATCGAAAGACTTGTTCAAATAACAAAAAAAGTCTACGACAAATGGGACAAAGTGGTCTGCAGGGTCTCGGAGAGCGTAATCCCTTTTCTTAAAAGCCACTGCGTCGGGAGCCGCCACGCCGGTATGCACTGCCGCGCGAGAAGAAATGTGGGTCCAAGTCGGATTAGTAAAGACCACATCACCCAAAGTTTGCCCAATCCCGTGGAGGAAAACCACGTCAAGTCGAGTGCTTCGGAGACAACTAGATTGGGGACGAGGAGGTAAACTATGAGAAACCTCCTGCTTCATGGTGTAGCCTGATTCGCCATCAATTGCAGCAATCGCATCACGAACCAAATCATGCGCGACAGTACCTTCACCCTCTTGTGAACAACGAAGTAAATGGATGAAGTCGAAGTCAATAAGTTTGTTACAAACACAGTTGGGGCGCCCAAGAATCAAATGGTGATGTAAACCCTAACAAAAGCGAATAGCAAAGGTGAATTGGTTAGACGATAGACAAAGTGTCGAAAAAATAGGTGTTGCGTGAAACCACGCACCAGCCCCCAGCCCAGAACACAAACGTAAACGAGCACGCAATTGAGCGGAAGGTAGAGCGTTTAATAGATCATGAGATTCGGCAAATGCCAACTGCTTGTAGAAACTAATGGTTTTATTAGTATTTTCTAGGTCTGAAAAGAAATATAGAAGTCGAGGCAGTCTATCTCTAACTTCTCTCTCCAACTCTCAAACTTGTCGCAGTCACTGAGAAATTGGAGAGGAAGCTAGAGCCATGGCTACCTTGGCTATCCTGAGGTTTACGGGAATTTTATATTAGGGTTTATATATTTAATTAAAATGTATGTGCCGGCGGCAGGATTTGATCCTTGTACCTGCCGGCCGGCAGACACAATGTAGCCGGTAGCCCTAGCCGTTTCATCTAGCGGTAGTGTTACCTAGCATTTAGTTTGATAATTATTTATATATGTATACAAGCGATAAACCATTTAACTAGAATTAATTACGGGATACATAGATCCAGTAATATGTAATGTACGACTTACGGTACGGACATAAATCAGTACCGCGCATTTGTTTTGTAAATGAAACAAATACCGCGCATGTATTTATTACGGCTACGATTAAAGCCGAATTTAATCGGACGGCCGGGATTAGCGCCGAGATCGCGGAGGAAGATTTCGGCGGTTTATGGCCATCGCCACATCGGATGACGCGTGGCAAAATTCCGTTGGATTGTGGAAACTCCGGAGATTATGGCACCGAATCCGGATTTGACATGTGTCGACATTTTGGCCATGTCGTACAATGTCCGTACATAAAGTACACCGGCAGCTGTACTTTTGCGTACGGAACTCAATTCTGATTGGTTCCGTACATCAGTAGATAGAGTCTGTGAGAGAGATAGGACTTAGAAAAATTAGAAGATAGGACCCTCTCTCCCAGAGAGCTTCTGTACAAAAGGTCAACTTTGACCCTCCATAACTTACTGCTCAGGGGAGCAAATTCAGAGATTCTTTTTGCTATCGACTCAGGGGAGTCTAGGCTACACAGGGGTGTAGTCGGTCAGAGTTTTTGTCTGCCAGGGTGGCAGTTATATTTGCTTAAACACAAAGGGGTCAGGATTATCCTAGAGGCTTCTTGGAAGCTGTCCACTCTGAGGACTTATGGAGGTCTCAGAGTTTCAGGTTATGGGCCCACCCTCTAGGGTGCCAATATTTAATGGAACTGGCTTCATATACTGGGAAAGTATGATGATAGGAGCTCTATGCGAAAAAAGGTTTTGGGGGATAGTGAGTGGACGATTGGGGCGTCCATCAAGTCTTAGAATTCCTCCAGGGTTTAAAGGAAGCAGATTCACCAGGAAAGAGGATTCACCTTCAACGGAGGAAACAAAGGAAGGAGAGGTGGTGGACAAAGGAAAGGAGAAGGAGGCGACCACACCAATAGCAACTGGTTTAGCATTCATGTCACCTATTCCGAGGAACGAGGAGAATGATATTGAAACCTGGGACTTCAACAATATGGCGGCAAAGCACTTCATCCTACGCCATCTCACTCAAGGACTTGCATGTCCTCATTTGCAGGTAGAGAGGGCATCCGATCTTTGGATGGCTCTCATAGAGATGTACCGAAGTGGTACGATTCAGCAACAACAGTTGGCTGATCAGAAAGTTAAGGAGTATGTATACAAAGGGGGAAATATGTTGGATTTTTGCAATGAGCTTGCTACACTCTTCATGGAGCTAGAGAGTGCGGGTAAATTTTTTAGTGAAAAAGAAAAAGTTAACTGTTTACTAATGAAGTTACCTGATGAGTTGGAGAACATAGTCAACCGTGTGCAAGACTTGCCGGACTCAAGGTGGATATGGAACTCAGTGGTAGGGATGATTCTCGTTCGAGAGAATACGATTGAGATCCGAAGGGGAGGAAAGAGTGGCCAAGCCTTGGCAACAGCGACCGATTGGAGGAACAAGGATTCCCGGAAACCAGTCAGAAACTATGGGGGTAGGGAGCGGGAAAAACAGGTTGGCGAGTTCGAACCAAGGGCTCCCAAAGGTTTATGTCATTTTTGTAAGAAACTTGGGCACTATATGGCAGAGTGCACCAAGCTAACCGAGCTTCGGTTAAAGGAGGGGCAGACCGGTGGTACCCCGAGAGGAAAGAAAAAGGCCCTTGTCACACAGGTACTTGAGGCGGAATCCGAGGACGAGGACGATGAGCTCCTTTTGGATGAGGAGTTGGAGGCGAAAACTGAGGTTGAAATTCCACGAAGGCAGAAATGTGCTTACGGTGGATTGAAAGGTGAAGCAGGCTGGATTATAGATTCAGGTGCCTCAATGCACATGTGTAAGGATAGACACCTGTTCACTAAGATAAGAAAGATTCCCACCGTAGAGATAGAGTACGGGGATGGGAGGATAGTCACCACTACTCTTGTAGGATCGGTAGATCTGAAAGTGTTAGTTGAAGGAAAGACATCCATATTAACATTCTCCGATGTATTGTTTATTCCGGAGCTGAACAAAAACCTTATCTCTACATCAGTATTAGATGATAAGGGTTTTTTCACTAGCACTAGGGAAGGAGTCTTTACTGCTAGTTTTGAGGAGGATGTCTATTTCATTGCTGAGAAAGGTAGCCATGGGATGTTTAGGCTGATCTTAAGTAATGAAACGAAGAAACTTTATTATGCTGGTGTTCATGATATTATGATGTGGCATAAGAGGCTTGGGCATGTGAATCTAGATAAGTTAAGAGAGATGAAAAAGATGGGAGTGGTGGAAGGGATTCAGTTCAGTGAGAGTGATGATATAAGTGATTGTAGTGGGTGTGCTCAAGGTAAAGCACACAGATTACCCTTTCCAAAAACAGCCACCTACAAGGGAGAAAAACTTCTAGATCTAGTACACACAGATATTTGGGGACCGGCTAGAGTGCCCTCACCGGGGGGGAAGAGATTTATGATGACTATAACTGATGATTGGTCTCGGTATTCCCGAGTATATTTTTTGAAAAACAAGTCAGAAGCTGAGGACTGTTTTAGACAATATAAAGCATGGAGGGAAAAACTCCATGAAACTCCAATCAAGAGAGTAAGGAGTGACAATGGTGGAGAGTATACTTCTAACCAGTTTGAGGATTTTTTGAGGGAAGATGGGGTTCAACACCAAAAGACAGTGCCAGAAAATCGTGAACAGAATGGGGTAGCTGAAAGGTTAAATAGAACACTAAGTGATAGTGCTAGAAGTATGTTGTCGGATAAGAAGATAGGAAAAAGGTTTTGGGCAGAAGCAATGAACTGTGCTAATTACCTCAAAAATAGAGTTCTTACTTCAGCTATAAAAGATCAAACACCTTATGAGAGATGGACAGGCCGGAAACCAGACTTATCTCATTTAAAGGTTTTCGGCAGTCAAGTATTCAGTCTAGATACTGATCGGTCCAATTGGAAGCTAGATCCTAAGGGAAAACCGGGATACTTATTAGGATATGATGAGGATGTTAAAGGATATAGAGTTTATGATCTAAAAAGAGAAGATATAATCTTAGTAAAGCATCTAGTAGTTATGGATGAAGGAAAGTCTGTGGATCCCTTCAAATATACAAAGTCAGTAAAAATCAGATTTGAGTCAGAAAATTCTGATGACTTTGAGCTTCCTAACTATCCAGGTTTTAGAGACGATGACATTCTTGCAGGAACAAATCAGACCGAAAAGGACTCGGCTGTGGAAACTCCAGTGACAACTCTACTCGAAGCGGAAGACGTGGTGGAAATTGATTCGGAATCAAGGGATAGGGGAGAAGCCGAGTTTGTTCGAAAGAATCCACGAGAACCATCTATTCCGGCCTCAGATTTTGAGGGAGGGAGGAGAAGTAGCAAAAGACTGCAAGAAAAACAGGTTAATAACAAGGTAACTAAACTATCTCATCAAGATGAACCTCAAACTTATCGAGAGGCGATGACTTGTCCAGAAAGAAACCGGTGGAAGACAGCCATCAATGAGGAGATGGCTTCAATCATGGCAGCCGATACTTGGGAGCTGGTGGACTGTCCACCTAACCGAAAACCAATCGGTTGTAAGTGGGTTTTCAAACTGAAACTGAACCCAGATAACACAATCGAGCGCTACAAGGCCAGATTAGTGGCAAAGGGATTTACACAAAAGGAAGGAATTGACTACGAGGAAACCTTTGCCCCGGTGGTCAGATTTCCCTCGGTCCGCATACTTCTCAGTTTAGCAGCGGCGGAAGACATGGAAGTGCACCAGATGGACATCAAAACAGCCTTTTTGCATGGAGAATTAGAAGAGGAGATCTTCATGCGACAACCCGAAGGGTTTGTGGAAGAAGGAGAGGAGAGTAAGGTATGCCGGCTGATTAAATCTCTTTATGGTTTGAAACAGGCGCCCCGACAGTGGAATAAGAAGCTTGATGAGTTTCTTACCGGTCTAGGATATATTCGGATCAGCTCAGATCACTCAATCTATGTTTTCGAAGATGAGGAAGGTTTTATATTTATTGCAATTTATGTTGATGATTTGCTTGTTTTAAGTAAATCAATGGAAAAAATTAATAAACTGAAAACCGATCTTAAGGGGAGATTTGAAATGAAGGATATGGGGGAAGCAAAATATATTTTGGGAATTCAAGTAGAGAGAGACCGAAAAAGAAAAATTATAAGATTGACTCAAAAGGAAGCAATAGGAAACATGCTTGAAAAATTTCAAATGGATAAAGCTAATAGTTGCACAACTCCAATGGAATTGAAGAAGGGAAGTGAGGGGAGTGAGGAAGAAGGAGTCATAGTCTTAGACGAGGAATTATCTCCTGAAGAACAGAAGTTCATGCAGACTATTCCTTACAGGCAAGTAGTGGGAAGTCTAATCTATTTTATGAATTGTACCCGGCCGGATTTAGCTGCAGCTGTAGGAGTGCTGAGTAGAAGTCTAAATGCTCCCACTAAGAAGGATTGGGAGGCAGCTAAGAGAGTCCTTAGATACTTGGTAGGAACTAGAGATCTATGGTTGCATTTGGGTGGGGAGAATACTGACATCACTACTTGGAGTGATGCCAGTTATGGTGATGCTCCGATGAGGAGATGTACTTCTGGATATGTATTATATGTGGGTGATGGGGCTTGCTGTTGGAGTAGCAAACAGCAAAAGGTTATTGCTCAGTCCACCATGGAGGCTGAGTATATGGCCTCTTGCTCTGCTGTAAAAGAATTGATGTGGGTCAAGTCTTTGCTTGGTGAGCTTGGTCACCTTAAGAGTGGTGTGCAGAAAATATTTTGTGATAATCAGGCAGCAATCGCTATTTCTGCCAATCCTAAACACCATTTTAAAGCCAAACACATGGACATCAGACTCAGCTTTGTTAGAGAGAAAGTAGAAAACAAAATAATCAGTTTAGAGTACAGACCAGATAGTGAGATGGTAGCAGATATGATGACCAAACCTGTGCCTTCCCCTAAGCTAATTTTTTGCAGGGAGAAGTGTGGTCTGAAATTAAAGATTGACTAGAAAATAAGGGGAGTGTAGAAACTAATGGTTTTATTAGTATTTTCTAGGTCTGAAAAGAAATATAGAAGTCGAGGCAGTCTATCTCTAACTTCTCTCTCCAACTCTCAAACTTGTCGCAGTCACTGAGAAATTGGAGAGGAAGCTAGAGCCATGGCTACCTTGGCTATCCTGAGGTTTACGGGAATTTTATATTAGGGTTTATATATTTAATTAAAATGTATGTGCCGGCGGCAGGATTTGATCCTTGTACCTGCCGGCCGGCAGACACGAAGTAGCCGGTAGCCTTAGCCGTTTCATCTAGCGGAAATGTTACCAAGCATATAGTTTGATAATTATTTAACTATGTATACAAGCGATAAACCATTTAACTAGAATTAATTACGGGATACATAGATCCAGTAATATGTAATGTACGACTTACGGTACGGACATAAATCAGTACCGCGCATTTGTTTCGTAAATGAAACAAATACCGCGCATGTATTTATTACGGCCACGATTAAAGCCGAATTTAATCGGACGGCCGGGATTAGCGCCGAGATCGCGGAGGAAGATTTCGGCGGTTTGTGGCCATCGCCACATCGGATGACGCGTGGCAAAATTCCGTTGGATTGTGGAAACTCCGGAGATTATGGCACCGAATCCGGATTTGACATGTGTCGACATTTTGGCCATGTCGTACAGTGTCCGTACATAAAGTACACCGGCAGCTGTACTTTTGCGTACGGAACTCAATTCTGATTGGTTCCGTACATCAGTAGATAGATTCCGTGAGAGAGATAGGACTTAGAAAAATTAGAAGATAGGACCCCCTCTCCCAGAGAGCTTCTGTACAAAAGGTCAACTTTGACCCTCCATAACTTACTGCTCAGGGGAGCAAATTCAGAGATTCTTTTTGCTATCAACTCAGGGGAGTCTTGTCTTCACAGGGGTGAAGTTGGTCAGAGTTTTTGTCTGCCAGGGTGGCAGTTATTTTTGCTTAAACACAAAGGGGTCAGGATTATCCTAGAGGCTTCTTGGAAGCTGTCCACTCTGAGGACTTATGGAGGTCTCAGAGTTTCACTGCTCGGATATGCGTTGTTGCACATGGTAGTTATTGTGAGCAATAAAAGACGGAAAAGGTGGCACTTAGGTTTGGGCATCATACCGAAGAAGTGCATGAGCTGAGAGAAGAGCATGATGAAACGGAAAAAGATTATCATTTTCTTTAGGGAGAACTTGAGTTAGAATGGGAACATAATTTGCTATTAAAAGAGCAGTGATGGCAAGCGCCACTAAAGCCGAACTACCCAAAAAAGATGCTGGAGCAACTCAAGCCACTGGAATCAAACCTAAACCCTCGTTGGAAATTGGAAGGTTGACTTGACGGAGTTCAAATGAACCCTTTGGGCGATCAAAAATTCCATGCCCAACGAGGTGATGGAGAACACTAAAAAGTTGATCAAGAAAAATGGAGCCTTTGGTCGTACCGTCCGAGCATTAAAGGGAGGACGTTGAGCAAAGCAACGAGTGAGGATTTCAAATGCCACTTGAAAGTTAGAGAGCTTGGGATGTTCATCAGAGCGTGAGAGGTCCTCCAACAAAGCATCGGTGACAACTTGGTTTACAAAAGATGGGGTACCGATAGGAGAGCCTAAAGCTTTAATACCATTCGTCGGAGATGCAATGCAAAAACCCACAGGAACATGGAAGTCTGAAGTTTAGCCTTCCACGCACCAAGCCACACATTTTGACGGCTAAATTGACAAACCAATCCGAAGAAGCTGCTCCGCAAAATGAGAAAAGGCAAATAAAACTTGGTCACAAGGGCCCACAATATGAGTATCATCTGCGATAGAAGATTATGAACAACTAGGAAAAATCGAAGCAGAGTCGCGTAAAGCTTGAAGGTGATCTAAAACAAAAATGGGGCCCCCCAAAGGATCACCTTGACGAGTGCTAGTCGCAGACTCCAATATGGCAACCTCACCAAAAGGACCGCCAAGAGGAAAGATGAGGGAGCTCGGGCGAGAATAAAATGCACGAACAAAAGGCAAAATGTGGTTCATAGGAGATGGAGCATTCTTAAATTCTTAGAAGATATCATTAACGTTAACATTGTTAAAGAAGTTAGAAACATCTACTTGGAGGACTACCCAATCCGGATGGAGATCCAAAACAGCCGGAAGACCATGAACAACCGCCTCACAACCCTTTTTTGTAGCAATGCCAAACTGGTGCAGTGAGAAATGGTCATAGAAAGCCCCTTGGAGTTGAATACACATCACGCGAGCAACCAAACGGTACAACACGTCACCAATAGTAATTGGGCAAATTACCCCAGCAAGCTTAGTAATAGCAACATGGCGAGCTGCAAAAAGAAGGGGTACAACATTGTGAGAAACATGTCCTCGAGCCATCTCTGAAGCCACCTTAAAAAGAAGATCAAAACCTTCAGAGAGAGTGTGTGGAGGAAATATGTCCTTGAGGAATTCGTACGCCATCCTAGATGGGCCTCCCAGAGAAAGATGAGGCGACCAAAGCAAAGTTGTACTAAATGCTTCCCTCTCCAAGTCGAACGATTCAACAGGATCATGGACTTCCACGAACGAGAGGATCTCTTGAGGGGCAAGAGGATGTATTAAACGTAAAGCCTCAACCGTCGCCTCGGAAGACAGAGATGGTTGGAAAGAACGAAGAGCAGGAGCAGCCCGAGAATACTCGCCAGAACGACCAAGGTGGACCGCCCGATGCAAACTAATCGTGGAGCTTGGAAACGGGCCACGACGTTGAGCGGGGGGCATGGAAAGACTGATGACACAATTTGTATGCTCTTGTTGCAAGGACTCCCAATCCTCTCTCAAAAACCGTTGACATCGCGCTTTAGTCTCACGAGCCCCGCTCACCCCCCCCCCTTGGTGGCAAAACCAAACCCAAAGTGGGAATAACAAAAGTAAATGCCACGCCGCGTCGTTGGTGATGTTGGCGGCCAATAAATCCAAAGGGAGTCAAAGAGTAGCTTGGACATATTCACGAAGATGCTTCGAAATACGAGTGTAGAGCATAGGCCGAGGATAACCTATGTGCTAACACCCAAGGACGTCTAAGCGTCGAACATAATCCCAATCACTAAAAGAGGGTTGATGGCATACACTTGAGGGAGGAGGATGGCCTTTGGTGAGGGGCTGAATTCCTTTAGGAGTGACATGACTTCAAATGTCAAAACAAACCCCCCCCCGCAACATACAACTTCCCACACCGAGGGCACGACACCCTTAGAGGAATATCAAACGATGCAGGAGTAAAAGCAGGCTTGGTGAGTGAAGGAGCTGCAAGAGAAACGATAAGGGCGGTTGTGTGGACATGCGAGTGTGGATACAAAAGTTGAGAATACTCCCCAAAATCGGGGAGGCGATAAAGATGAACATGATTGGAGGGAGGCTTTGGTCATGAAGATGGGGATGAAATAGGGTTCGTAGGTGGTAAGAGGGGCACACGCTCATGCGGATGTGCTTCCCCACATGGATTTTTTCAAGGGTTGGTTGTCATGGAGGGAAGGGTATATGCGGTTAGGGGTAAGGTGGGGAGGGGGGGATTGATGATTTGGGAGGGATGATGTGGAGTGGTAAAAGTCTCATATGAGATTTCCAAACAAGGTCGAGCACATTTCGAAGAAGATGGTGAGGGGGAGCGCAACACCACCCGCTTGTGAGGGGCCATAAGAGAAAAGAGGTAGGGGAAGTCGAGTGGGCGAAATTCGCCCAAAAAGCTCTTGTTGCTACACCTAATTGGGTGAGAAAAGACTGAAATAAAATAGGCTCATCAGACGCCAGAACAAAGGTAACCGAAAAATAGGTTGTGCTGAAAACAGGTGGTTGCACGCGAAAGTTGGGGCCAAATAAGATATGGGAAGGTAAAAAAAACCGAGTGGGAAGTCGTGGCCAAAGCTTTAGAAAGGCTACGGTTAAAAAGCAGTTCGCTCAAATACCAGTTGATCTTGACGTAAGAAAGTATTAAGTGCATAAATGTCGATGCCCGACAAATGGCACGTCAAATTGGGTGGCCAAGATAGTAGGAGGTGGCCACAAAAGGTAAGAAGGAAGTCGGCCAAAACAAGCAGACCCAACTAGTGAAAACAAAAAAATCGATAAGGTCGATTCTCCCACTAATAGAAAGTTTTTGAAAAATTCTTTTGTTAGAGTACCCGCACCCCAAATTTGACGCTGGATACACAAAGAGAAGGGAAAAAATCCCAAACAAGAAACGGTGGTCGAAAGAAGGCCGCCATGTAAAAAAGAATTTAGAGCAACAAAAACTGAATTTGGCGGAAGATGATAGTGGCACGCCAAATTAGGAAACAAAGATGGTAGGAGATGGTGGTGAAAGGAAAAATGAAAATCAGCCGAAACAAACAGTTCTGATTAAGAGAAAACGAGAAAAAGAACGGCGCTAATTTGCCAAGTGGTAGAAAAGGTGTTAAAAATACTTTCTTTAGAGCAGTCGCACGCCAAATTTGTCGCCGGATTCAGAAAAGGAAGAGAGAAAAACCCTAGCTAGAAGCCATGGGCGAAGCTTCTGGAAGGCCTGGAAGCAAAAACAAAAGTACCAAGTACTCTCGTAGTGGAATGTACATTACCTTTTGTAATATAGAATAACACTTAGTAGAACGTACATACCTCTTGTAGTGTAGATGTGATTCTTAGTGAAATTGCAAGTCAATTGAATTAGTCAATATAATCTTTTTGACGTAACTAGATCTACCCACATTAGTTACGTCTTGTCCTAGATCTACCTTGAACCGAACTCCTCATTTTGCGGTTCTAAAAAAGTCACTTGTCTAACATATATTATTATTGAATAGTAAAAAGGTATCTTGAAGACAAACTTCCCGCCTACATTTTCTTGTTTGTCATCGACTTATTTTCTTGTCTTTTGGACGTGTTTGTTTTTGTCTTTACATATCATCTTTTTGTTTCTATTTGTTTTTTGGCCTAATATTGCCTCACCTTCTTTAAATTATAAGCCTTCCCATTCGTCTGCATCCAATTCCATTCCAAAGTTTTAGGGCAAAAACATTTATGATGGAAAATTCCAGGTTCAACGTTTATTCACTTTTGAAAAAAATTGGGGACACGTCAGTGGAACCGTTACTATTCCTATCCTTCCCGACATCGCCGATGTAACCTACGCTACTACGGAACTTGCTATTGCCCCGTGGACTGAAAAGGACGCCACTTCACTTTCTCGATTTGTTCTCTCGTTGGACGGTCAAGTGTCAAGTTTTGTCCAATTTGCAAAAACATCCCATGAAGGGCGGACGCTTCTTTTTGTTGTGTAAAAAATAGAAACATGGCCAAAAATACTTGCTATTCGTCGTCAATTTATCAATATCCAAAAATCTAAAACTAACTCTATGCTGACTTTCATTCAAATTGTCCAATCACTTGCTGGTCAATTGTAATGCATTAATTATCTTATGAGTTATTAAGATCTAGCCAGTGCAATTTTGTGTGGGTTACCTAATTCTTTTGACGCTTTTATAAGTACTGCCAATAATGACCCGTCCCACGTCACTTTGGTAGATCTTACAAATTGTTCAATGCACGAGGAAAAACGATTTTCATTAACCTAATTTGACGTACTTGTTGACGACGAGGCACTTACAACCTTTGTTCCCAAGAAACTGTCAAATATTGCAAGATCTCCCCTATTTTGCAAATACTGCAATGAATGGGACCACGTGGTTGACGCGTGCCCAGCGTTGACACGCAAGCATGAAAAGGAACATGCGACTGGGGTTGCGCCAAAGAATCCAACTCAAAAATATCGTGCGAATCCCCATGTCACGACGACTCACTTTGGTCAACCTACGCACGCACGCCACATTCAATTATTCGTACGGTCCTCAACCTTCGTGGTACTCGACGCCAAACTACTTTTACCTTTCGCCAGTACCACTGGTGACACCACCACCCAGATTGCCACGACCCAAATTTAAGGACCACTTTGTCGGTTTTCCATCTACAGCTGTCGGTTTGACATTTACAACTATTACACCAGCTGAAATTGTACCTCCTTCAATTCAACCAGTGGATTATGGGTACGCTTTCACCACATGAGGTAAAATCTATTTGTGGCTCGTTGACAGTTACGCTTCCCATCATATATGTTGCCAACTTGAATTAATGACAAATATTGTCACTTTGTCTGTTCCTCTCAAAATTTCTCTTGGCACAAAGGCATTTTAACTCCAATTCACGCGATTCTCTTCCCATTATTTTGGACAAAGTATACTTTGTCCCAAAATTAAAGAAAAACCTTTTTTCGGCTGGTAGCGCCCTTTGTAACGGAAATTATGGCATTATCACCGAAACAAGTTTTCAGCTTTATTCCTCTACTCGCACCGTTATTGGTAGTGAAACTAGATTAGGTACTCTTTATGTTCTTGATTTTTTTAAGGACATTACGTTTGCTAATTTAGCTACTTCTTCTACCTCTTTTTTCTTCCATAGGTGGCATCTTCATGTTTGTCACTTAAATGGACCTAGTTTAGCTTCTCTTCCATAGCGATGTTTGTGGACCCATGCGCATTGCAAGTATGAGTGGTGCTTTTTACTTTATTATCTTCATTGATGATTATTCACGTTTTGCATATGTCTATTTTATGAAACACAATTCCGAGGTCTTTTCTCATTTTTAACACTTTAAATCTCTTGTCGAAAACCATCTATCCTCTCGCATTAAAATTCTAAGGACCAATAATGGGGGGGAGTATATGTCTAATATTTTCGCTGAATTTTTACTTTCACATTGCATTTTCCATCAAACCACTTCTCCTTATAGTCCACAAAAAATGGTGACGCCGAACGGCTAAATCGCACACTTCTTCACATGATTCTCTCAATTCTTCATTTTTCTTCCTTATCTTATCTTTTTTGGGTCAAAGCCCTTCTAACCTCCTCTTATGTGCGTAATAGGTCCCCTACCTCCGCTCTTCTCAACAAAACCCCATTTGAGGCATGGCACGGGAAAAAGCCCGATGTGTCTTTTTTTTTGATCTTTGGTAGTGAAGTATTATAAGGATCCCACTAATAAGGATGGCAAATTAGGCGCACGCGCCATTCGAGGAATTTTTGTGGGTTATTCTCCAAATTCAAAGGCGTACCGCATTTGGTGCCCTTCATCGCGTCGTATCATTACCATGCGTGACGTTGTCTTTAATGAAACACCAATAATCCGCAAACTAATCCCTGATTTTCCTCTCATTCCGTTGAATTTCGATTTTCCCTTTGAGTTACCAACTTCTAATTTTGATACATCCACTTCATTTAACCCTTTAACACCCTAATTATCTCCTTTTCTTTCAGTTTCCTTCTTTTTCTTCAGATTTTTTCTTCCGGTGAATCCTCTACCCGCGGCAATACTGTACTTCAACCAGATTCTGCCTTGTCGCCAACAGATTTTGTCCCATCGCACGTGGCGTCTGAATTTTTTCCACCGATAGCTTCTAAAGTTTTGCTACAAACGTGTTCTGCACCAGCTCCGTCTATCTTAATGGAACCGACGACGTCGCCTGTACTTTCTTCTTTTGGTTCACTTTTTCGGCCGCCAACTGTACAATGTGGTAAGCAACAGTACACGCCCTTCAATCCCCACTTGGAAAGTCTGCGACAGATTGGCACACGCCAACATTACTGACGTCCGCGATCCAGTGACGTTAAACACGGCTCTCAAACGACCTGACGCTGACATGTGACGTCTCGCGCCCACTTCTCAGTACGAATCATTAATGAAAAATAATACCTGGACTCTTTGTACCCTGTTGCCGAACCGCCGCTCCATTGGTTTGAAATGGGTATTCATAATCAAACTATTCGCTGACGGATCTATTGAACAATACAAAGCGCACCTGGTAGTAAATGGTTACTTACAAACGGAAGGAGTTAATTTCCACAAAACTTTTGCCCATGTCGCGAAGTTCGATCCCATTCTTAAGATTTTGTCTCTTGCCGCCATTCATGATTGGGAGCTTCAGCAACTTGATGCAAGAACTGCTTTTCTCCACGGCAAGCTTGATGTGGATATTTAAATGGATCAATCTTCTGGTTTCGTCATCATTGGTAAAGAATCTTTTGTTTGTCACTCACAAAAATCCATATATGGCCTCAAACATGCCCCGCGTGTGTGGCATAAGACACTTGTTTCTGTTTTGTTAAAAGAAGGATTTAGAGAAATAAGTGCGGATCTTGGAATTTATGTTAAAGGTACAGGAGACACTTTATTATTATCATTATTTATGTCGATAATCTCATTCTCGTTGGTCCTAGTAAGACAGAAATACAATAAGTCAAATTAATTCTCTTGTCACATTAGCCGATGACAGACCTAGGCGACCTTGATTTTTGTCAAGACATTTCACTTTTGCGTCATGGGTCTACACGCATTTTACGTATGAGTGAAGAACATTACATCATTGAACTTTTGGAACAATTTATTATGGTTGATTCTCTTCCGGTGACTACACCTTTTGATCCCAATACTCCTCTTACCAAACTAGCCTCCGATGGGAATGCCCAAGGAGATATAGCTTCCCTTTATCGCTCTATTATAGGAATGTTGATGTATGCTTTGCTTGGTACTAGGCCATATATTTGCATTTTTGTTTGTCTTTTATCACAATTTTCTCATTGTGCCACCCTCACGCATCTCCAAGCGGCCAAACGAGTAATCCGTTACCTTCAAGGGACCAAGCATCTTCACCTCACTTTTTCTTTTTCTTCTCCTTCCTCATCCTCCTCCTTTCTTTATTATTCCCCGGATACCTCCATTTACGATTATTGTGATGCGGATTGGGGTAATCAACCTGACGATCGACGCTCGATTTCCGGTGTTTGTTTCTCTCTTTGCAACGGTCTTCTCTCCTGGTCTTCCCCCAAGCAACCTACGGTTGATCTCTCCGCCACCGAGGCTGAGTATATGGCCCGCACCTCTGCTACCAAATCGACAATTTGGTTCCGCCGCATTCTCACCGATCTCTCTTTTCCTCCTTCTCCTTCTCTCATTTTTTTGTGATTCTCAAGGGGCTTTAGCCCTTATGAAAAATCCAATTCATCACACTTGCACCAAACACATTGATATTCAATTTCATTTTACTCGAGATAAAATCATTGACGACACCGTTTTTTTCTCTCATTGTGCTAAGACTTCTCAACTTGTTGATTTTCTTACCAAACTGTTGATATTTGAGTATTTTCTAGGTTTGTATTAGGATAGAAAAAGAGCTAAGGCGATCTGCCTCTAACTCCCCTCACCAAGCCCCCACACTTGTTGTAGTCACTAAAAGTTGGAAAGCGAGCTAGAGCCATGGCTACCTAAACTCTCTAGAGAAGACAAGGGGTGGATTAGGTAGATTTACCATAAGGTACTTGACGGCAGGAATTGATCCTGGAACCTGCCGTCCGCCAAATCATCGTAACCATTAGCTTTAACCGTTAAGTCTAGAACTAGTTTTACGTTATATAGGATTTAATAAATAAATAAAATGTTACACGAAGATTAATTCGTTTAACGGGAAATAGATACTTAGTACATAGATAAAGTTTAATTTAGTACGGAGTACAGTACGGGGACGGAACGGATACCACGCATTTGTTTCGCTATCGAAACAAATACCGCGCACCAATTTTCGACAGCTAAAATTGAATGCCGCTTTAAATCGGACGGCCGCGATAAATGCCAAGATCGCGGAAAAGGTTTTTTGGCGTTTGCGGACGTCACCACTCCGAATGACACATGGCGACATTGTATAGGTTGCAGAATCTCCGGAAAGGAACATAACAAATCCGGATATGACAAATGTCACATTATAACATCATCGTACAATGTCCGTACAGAAGGTACTCCGGCACCTGTATTTTCTGTACGGTACCGATTTTCTAACGTGGCATGACCTTGCGCCACGTGGAGGGATAAGATTTGGAAGCAAGAATTCTGGGGATTATAAGAGCGAATCCGGATAGGACATGTGTTAACTTTTAAGCCATGTCGTATGATGGTCGTACAAAAGGTACACCGGCACGTGTACCTTTATGTACCATACAATAATTTGATTGGTCCGTACCTCAGTACTAGAGGGTTTAGAGAGGGGTTTAGGACTTAGAATATTTCTGGTAGGTAGCTGCCTCTCCCAGAGAGCACCTTGTATAAATGGCACACTTTGGCCAACCATAACTATCAATTCAGTTGACCATTTTCAGTGATTCTTTTTGCTGCGGACTCAAGGGATTCTAGGCTACACAGGTGTGTAGTCGGTCAGAGTTTATGCCTGCCAGGGTGGCTGCATTTCTAAGGGAAAGTCAAAGTGGGTGAATATATCCAAATCACATATTCTAACTTTGCATTCTGTGGTGAAACCGAGCACACAAAAAGCCTTTTTTCACAGGGGTGAAGCTGTTATGGGGTTCTGATTGTCAAGGGGTCAATCATTTAGGTTTTTATACACTTGGAGTCGGCACTATCTAGATTAGCTTCTTTTGATCTGCGAATTCTGTGTGGCAATGGAGCCCATAAAATTTCACAAAGCCCTTCCTCTACCTTTGCTCCATCAACACCATTTCACTGCGGGTCTTCGTGACTAGCCATGTTTGAATCGAAGGGGGGTATTGAAAGTGTTAATTTTCTCTCTTAAAGCTTATATCTAAATTCACATCTTTAAAATCCTAAACACTACTATAGAAGTACATTTCCTTTATTGTACTTTATAATTAACGTATGACACTTGTAGTGGAATGTGCATTACCTTTTGTAGTATAGAACGACACTTAGTGGAACGTACATACCTTTTGTAGTGAAGATATGATTCTTAGTGGAATCGCCAGTCAATTGAATTAGTCGTTAAAATTCTTTTGACGTAACTAGATCTACCCACATTAGTTACGTCTTGTCCTAGATCTACCTTGAACCGACGTTCTCATTTCGTGGTTCTATAAAAGTCACTTGTGTTACATGTATTATTATTCAATAGTAAAAAGGCATCTTGACGACAAAATTCCCGCCTACGTTTTCTTGTTTGTCATCTACTTATTTTCTTGTCTTTTGGACGTGTTTGTTTTTGTCTTTACATATCATTTTTTTGTTTTTATTTGTTTTTTGGCCTAATATGGCCTCACCTTCTTTAGTATTTCACTCAATTCCTCATTATTTTTTTATACTTGCAATTTTCAGTATTTACTAGCCTAGTGGGTCGCTGATTGCTCATGGATTGTGACAAATAAAACGTCAATCTAACAAGTTTTTCCTCAAATGCCGTAGGATGTTGTGTATTGTACTTCCAAAAACAAGTAAGAACTTTGGAGAGAACATTTAAACAAATTAAGACAAGAAAAGCATATGTTTTCAAAAATAACTCCGTTGAAGGTGAGATTTTGGGAGTATCCGAGAAAGTGTGAAATCGACCTCATGGAAGAAGGAATACATATTTATCCTTTTTAGTTATGAACCATAAAAAAACATTCAAAATAAGGATAAAGTTCGTATTTTTACCAGATTTTTCACAACAATGGATTAAAATGATTGGCAAAATTGTCTATAGCAAGCAACCAAATGGAACTCCATAATTTTTTTATATATAATATTAAAGGTTGGATTTGCATTCTTGTGAATGGAAATTCAAAATGTTTGCATTCAGTCCACATTCTGGAGAAATGACTTTTGCATCATCCATTTACGCGTTTAAAGTTCTTGAAATACCTGGCGGAGTAGAAGAAGGTTCAAAACTAAGGTTCAACTAGAAGAAGGTTCAAAACTAAGGTTCAACTATTGGAGTCTTGTTCCATCAGATCCATTATTGGATGTGTAGTCATAAAACTCAAATTCTAAGTTGAGATTTTTCATCCTCATTAAACTCAAATTTTATTGGCTCTTATTCACCAGACATCTTGAATGGTTTTTTGTCTGTGGGAAATCTTGGGGAAAAGAGTAAATAGGAAAGTTAAATTATTAATGGGCGGGCGGCAATGGTTTCGTATATGTTTTAATGTTTAGAAAAACGGTTTTTTTTTAGTCTATACGCTCAGATTAAATTTCCATGTTTAGAGTCAACTCTAAATATAAAATGGAATTAAATACACATGGCTCCCAACTTTGAAGGAAGAAATGAAAGAGAAAACAAAAAAAATATGGTCACCCTTTAGATTTACTAAAAAGGTAAGCGAATGAGGATGTCAAACTTCAAATATGGAAATTATGTGTAGCTTAAAACCGAAAGACATTTTTGATTTAAAAAAGAACGAGTACCTTTCTAGTTTTAAAACCATGGTTTGTTATTAAAACACGGTTTCTCTCAGATTGTAAAACAGCTTCCACTTTGACCTCCAAAAGATTAAAAAAAAAAAAAACATTTAAATTTTCGAGTTTCTAAAACGAAAACTTGTTACGCTTCCGTACGTGATAGATGACGTGTCAACTTGCAAACCCTCCCTCATACGATTTACACACATCAAAATTTGCTAAAACGCGTGCAAACGATGTTATGGGGTAGTCTCGTATTACATGCATTTCTTAGTATTTTAGGCATAGTTGTTCACACCGTTTAGTGCGAGCGATTTAATCGCGACGAATTATACGTGGCGAGTGCATTCATCCTTTTGAAAAAATCATAAAAATCGTTAATGAATTTTCGTCCGTGCTCTTCCGTACATGTAAACAAAAATGAATTTCACATATACCGCAGTTTGTAAGTTTTCTGTTAACCGTGACTTCTGATTTCGCTAAATTCTGTACATTACCGTAAAAAACGGTACATTTTACGAGAAACGCTGTACTTTTTACATAACTTGTCCGTTTAGTTTACCCAACAGAAAGTACATCGCTTTTTTTTGTTATTTTTTCAAAAGTCATCAATTAGGGTGCTTCTCCATGTATTTGAAACTAAGAGAAAAAACTTTGTTTTTTTAGCGCAGATCCGGCGGACCCGGATTTCAAGCGTCCCTATGTGTAACAACGACATAGTTATTTAAAAGTGTGACGATTGCATACACTGACAATCAGCGTCTACAATCTGTGATGACGCACGTTATTTTTTGTAGGTGCTTGTGACATCGCATTAGTTTTTATGACATTGTAGTCGTACCGCCTTCCAACCTGTGTCGTTTCACAATTTAAGAAGTTGCATTTTGCCTTTGCGTCGCTTCTCCGCTCAACGTGAAATGGCATCGGAATCTTGAAACCCATGGCGAAATAAAATTTGTGCCCGCCGCAAACGGACAAAGCTTAACAAATTGTGTACTTTACCTCGTCATACCTGAACGCAAACATACAAAATATAACGAATAGTGTACCTTTGGCCATCGATTGAATTCGTATGAAATTTGTGTAAAAAAATTTACACGTGCGAAAACGTGTTCCTATTTGTTTTTCTCATATACTTTGTTTTAAAACACATTTTTTTTTTTTTTTTAAAGAAAAGTTTGAAGATGACGTTTTTTGGCATAGCCGTGGGTCGAAAAACACAAGACGACAACATATATTACATCCTAAATTCGATGATGACTCAAAATGTACTTCTCATATTTCTATTTTTTTGTACGGTTGAAACTTACGCGGTACGACTCTAAGTTTTACAAGAAAACGACAGAAAAAAACCCTGACTTAAGCACATGGAGACGCACCCTTATACGTTTCAATCACAAAAAAGGAAAAAATCACGCGATTTGAACAACATCGATTTTAGGTTTCTTATAGTTTAGGACCTATAGTGCGAATCGCTATTAGTGTTAATACTTTTTCGGCCACTAAAACATCTTTTCTCCTTACACACTTATCGGATTGTTGATCTATTCTGCAAATCGACAAAAAAGACGAAATCGCGTGGAGTTTTGTTTTCAGGAGCTTTGGAGATTCTGCCAATTTGAGAGGGATTGCTAGATTCATTGTTAAATCGTACGAAGTGACGCTTCAGTGAACCGCAATGTATATCGCGTTTGCGTGAGGAGCGCTCGACTTCGCTTCGCTTGTACGTATTGATATGGAGATATCTGGTGCAAGTACTTCGCACGGGTTGATTTGTGACATTCTATCTTAGAAGTCATTTATATATCGGGTTACATTTGGAGCATTAACGGTTAGCGCTGAAACGTAGGACTTCGTTTCACGTCAATATTTGTTGAGTCAGCGAACGAAATCTACGATTTCTTTTGGCGTCACTTTTGTCATAACTGTTCACACTGTCTAGTGTAAACAATTTAATCGCGACGAATATAAGTAACGAGCGCATTGAACCTTTTGAAAAAATAGTAAAAATCGTTAATGAATTTTTGTCCATACTATTCGGTACATTTAAACAAAAATAAATATCACATATACCGCAGTTTGTACGTTTATCGTTAATTGTGACGTATGATTTCGCTAAATTCCGTACATTACCGTAAAAAACAGAACATTTTATGGAAAACGTTGTACTTTTTTACATAATTTGTCCGTTCAATTTACCGGACAAAAAATACATTGCAATATTTTGCGATTTTTTCAAAAGTAAGGAATTATAGGTTCAATCGCAAAAAATGAAAAAAACGGGCGATTTGAACAACAACGCTTTGTTTCAATGTGCAGGTGTATTATTTCGTGTGCAGGTGTTTCATTTCATGCGTGAACAACGCACGTGGGAAACTTCTCTTTTGGAGTTTCGCGTTTTGAAGGAGAAGGCGTGTACGCCTTCCTTTGTTGAAGTTTCTTTCCGGTGTGCTTCTGCCAGGAATGAGACAAGAGTTGCCACCTTGCTAGTTTGCTTGATTTGCTTTGTAAGCTAGTTAGAGAGGCTATTTAGGCAGCAGAGTTCAGCAACACAATTATCCTTGGTTTAACTTTGGATCAATTGAAAAGTAAAGATGTAGATCCTTTCTGATCATTTAAGAGAGAGAGGAAGATCCTCAGTGTTCGATTAAGAGAGAAAGAGAAAGATCCTTTGTGGTTAATTAAAAGAGCATGATCCTTTGTGGTCTATTCAAAGGTGTTAAGGATCCTTAGTGATCCATTTCGAGAATAGAGTTTTTAAGGAGTATGATCATTTTTTAGTGATCTTTTAATAGTGTAAAGTTTCTTTTTGAAGAGAGATGAAGAGGAGAAAAGAGTTGTTGTAAAGAGGCTTCAGCCAAAACACTTATAAATTATTTGGCCAATTATCCTCTTTTCATTTGCTTTTTATGAGCTTCCGCTATGTAATGTTTTATGTTTTATGAGAATTTATTTTGAGTGAGTTTTATTTTAAAGATCCAACAATTGGTATCGGAGCAGGGTACGCTTCAGTTTATAAGAGATTTGTAGGCAATAAGAAGGAAGAGCGAATTCAGTTTCGAGGTGCTCAGTTAGAAAGTTCCCTTCCGCATGAACCTTCAAGTTCGGGAAAATTTGCAATTCGGATGTTCGGCTACCAAATTCCGTGGATGAGTTGATGAAATTTATGAAGAAGAAAAGGAGGATAAATTGGATTCTTGTTCCATTTTGAAAGAAGAAGAAAAGAGTAGAGATGAAGTGGAGGAAGAGAGAGATTATTCTCTTGGAAAGAGGAAGAGTACTCCTACCCTCCTGGCGGCTTCGACGACTTGTTCGGAGAAAATATTAAGTTTTCTTTTTGGAGTTTAATTTGAGGAAGAATCTCGGATGTATGGAGGCCCGAGTAATTTAAATGATCAATTTCCGAAAGTGTTTGACAAAATGATGTTGTATATTGATGCCTGATTGCAATCTGAAGGAAGAGGTAGAAAAGAGAAGAATCATCTACCGGATGATCCGGATCCCTATTTGAATGGCAATGGAGATGAGTGGGGGAGTCGATGATATACGATGATATAAAGAAAGAGAAATGGTGAAAGAGGAGAAAATGAAGAGGTAAATGTCACTTAGAATTCCGAGGAGGAGAGGTGACATTTAAAGATTTTGAGAACATTTTTTTTTTCTCAATATTTTGTTAAACTATGTTGGTGGTGGATGAGATCGTAAAAGAGGCGATTGAGGTGATCGCGGTGTAAGCCGCGGCCGTGTTAAATTTGGAAACAATTTTGAGTTTGGAAATGATACTGAATTGTTTTCCGATTTGTATTTTGATCATTAATATAACAAGAGGAGATAAAAATTGAGAGAAAATTTTGATTTTTATGAAAAGAGTGAAATTCATGATTTCTTGTCCATTACGGTTTCTGAATTGGAGTAGAAACTGCATGTCCATTTTCGGTTTGACTAATTGAAGGAACATATTGTCATTAAGAGTGACATTGAAGTTTACATTGATGATTAGAGTGATGAATTTCTTATTTCCCGAGTGTTTTTGAATTCTTGATAATTTGAAGGTTTTAAATCAAGTTCCAATTTAGATTTAACGAATATGAATCAGAGGAAGATAAATAGAGATAAAAAAAATATTCAAATGAAGTTTAAGTTATGAGGGGGATGAGGCCGAATAAGCTTTATAATTTTCGGCAAGGAGAAATGGTTGTTACCGCACATCATTTCTATTTCGGATGTGAGGAAAACTCTCAATTAGAGTTTTATTCAGCCTTTTTGAAACTCCATTTTGTCAAGGAGTATATGGCACTCTAAACTGATGATAACTACCATTTTCTCTCATATAAGTAGTAAACTCATTGGAAGTATATTTACCTCCATTATCAGAACATAAAGAAAAGATGGATTTACCATGAAGCTTTTCTACCCAGATCCGAAAGTTTTAGAAGTGGGTGAAGACCTCCTTTTCTCCTTCATGAAATAGATCCTGCTGAATCTGGAGAAATCCTCTTTGAATTTAACAAAACATTTGTTGCTAGCAAGAGATGGTATTTTGGAGGGTGCCCACACATCTGAATGAATAAGTTCTAACACATCTGAATGAATAAGTTCTAAGAGGTTAGTTGCTCTAAAATCTGCGGTTTGAGGTAAGGGAAGTTTGTGAAGCTTACCCAAAGCACAGCCATCACAAATATTCGAATGTCGCTGACCAAGTTTAACTCCTACCATATCATTTTTAACCATATTTTTCAACCTGTCATTATACACATGACCCAATCTTTTATGCCATAAGACACTGGATTAAGCAAAAGAAGTTGTAATACAAACTATTTGGGCCCCTAGTTCCCATAACAACTACCCTTCCCTCTTTGCTGACTATCTTCTTTCCTGGCTTCTGAAGTATTTCAAAACCTCTACTTTTTGCAACTGAAGTTGAAAACATTTTCTTTTTTATTTAGGGGACATACAACACATCATACAGAGTCCTAAGAAGGTCATGTCCATCTATCTCACATATAAGGATGACAGTTCCTTGAGCCTTTGCTACAACTATGGCACCAAAGGCATAGTAGATCTGCCTAGTTGGAACCAGTTTCAAAACAATGAAAGAAGCCTTGTTCCATCACATATGAGAAAAACTTCCAAAGTTCATGATCCAGCCGTGGTCTTTGTCTCTTTCTATCAATTTTGCAAGAGCGAAGAACTCTTTTCTTCAATTTTTGGAAAACTGGCAACATCTTGAGCATTCCTTTGTCTACCGACTCCGACTTCGGTGTGTCAGCTGAAAACGCCTCAATTTTGGAAGGAGGAGTCGATGGTGTAAAAAGTGGCCTGTGTGGTGTGATATCCCTTTTGGCTTCCATCCATTTCTGAACACACTTGTCTCACAAGATTTAAGAAACTTTGGACATTGTTTGTATAGATGTCCTTGGTTGTAACAATAGACACACTTATTATATAGCTGAAAACCTTCGTAACCGTGAGATCTGTCTCTTTGATATTGAGCGATAAAGGCTACGCAAAACTTTGCTGGATTAAGAGCTATAACTGTTGACTCTTCCTCTAGCACTAATTCTATAGCTGTTGCTAGATTCCGTAGTGACTTATCCAATTATTTCAAATTTGCTGAGGCTCCTTTATATTCTTCAAGAAGACCTCTCATAAGAATCATAGCTTGATGATAAGGAGAGAAGTTCCCCCTAGAGAATGCATTCTTTGTCAACAAAAGCACAAGTCCATTACAATATTCAGCCATGCTACCACCTGTATACCTATAGGCCCAAATATTCACAGCTGTAATAATCTCATGTTGAGCATTAGCTGTAAAATAGATAGTTTTTAGTGAAGTCCAGATTTTGTTGTTCTACAACCACCGGTACAGGTGGAGGAGCAGCAGTAGTAGTAGAAGTAGACATGATACACCCTTAGAAGCTATCAAGAATCCTACCAAACAGCTGTTCTTAAGTGCTCACCAATTCTTATACAAGCATCCAAACCTCACAAAACTCTATTAGAATATAGAGTAGCATAAACACTGATAACTCCCAAAGTTATAGCACAATTAACCCGACAACACTCAAGATATAATACTCAGAGGTTTCCCAAAAACTGTCTGCAGATTTACTACATGGAAGTCTGGATACATAATATGCTATGAGTCCTAAGTCTTATACTTGTGTTGAACTGGCAACACCATTGTACTTGAGAGGTACATCAAACCACCAAGCTACCACTAATCTGTCAAGCTACCATTGAGCTATCACTAAGCTACCACTGAGCTATCACTAAGCTAACTAGAATCGTATCTATCGTAGTTGCTCTATCCTGTAAAGAATCATATAAAGAATATTAGACGTTGCGTTGTCCGTACGGACCATATCAAATATAATCATGGTTGCCTTGTCTTGTCTGTGTTGAAGCTTCGCTGCTGCGCTGCTCTGCTGTATAGCAGCTGCGCTGCTCTGTTGTATAGCAGCTGCGCTGCTCTGTCTGTATAGCAGTTGCGCTGCTTTGTCTGTAAAGCAGCTGCGCTGCTCTGAGACTGAAAGCTTTCCAAAAAGACAACAGATTTTTGATGCCTTTTTCATCTTGATATGTGACATAAGTAGATATTCTAAAATCATTAACGTTAAGTGATGCAAAGCTTGTTGATTTTTCCCACCATGGGATGCATCAATTTTAGCAAGACTGCCATCTACTAAATCAAACAGTTTAACCTCAATAAAATAAAACTTAACCAAATCAGACCAATAAAGGTATTTTCTTTCATCAAAAATTGATATCCGTGAGAGCGTGCGTGTTACCTATTGTTCTATGGCTTCTACACCCATTAAAGATGAAGATGAGGCAAGAGTAGGCATCTCAGAGTTAATACATGCAAGAAGCTCTCACAGATGCTCATAAAAACATGCAACCTTAGAACACAACCAAAGACAAAACAGGAAACCAATTGTCCTACAAATATGACACAATGCAAATAATGCAAGAAAGAACACAAGTGCAAATTCACACAAAAATCTGCAAAGCGATCTGAGAGAAACTCTCATTCAAAGATATCAAAATGCTTTAAGCATGTTTTGATACAATAAGTTCCTAAATTTTGAAATGGTTAAGTCTTACTCTTATACCTCAAAGATCTATCCTTTGAAAGCTAGCAACCACTTACTATCCTAAACAAGGTAAAAAGGCATATCAACCATGCATCAATAATATCTACAAGAGCTAAGGAGGATACTTGAATATGTCAAGGTATATCATACAGAATGAATTTGAGTTGAGTCCATAATCAAACAAAACACTCTTATGTACAAAAACAAGGATATGTTACATCACACTATACTTTAAAAAACACGTTGGATATTTATAGACATGGTCTCGGTTGACTAACGCCCGTCATCAGCAAATCTTCGTCGGCAACAAATCTTCGCCGTCCATCTTTCAGAAGTTTCATCCAAGATGAAACTGTTTTTGACACCTGGGTCTTCCTGTGAATCTCAGTCGTAGAACCGAATCTTGCGGAGCATCTTATCTTCATTTATGTACACGTGTCCCGGGAGTGTCATACACCCTAGATTCCCTCAACGTTCACTGTCACACTAATTCTAGTACATACTAAACCAAACTTCTTCAAAATAAACTAAGTACCCAGAAAACACTCCCCTCACATAAGAGGCTTAGTGAGGACTAAAGCTTTCAAAACAACAATGATTGGCTATGTCTTTTACCGTCGGCTCCAACAATTGGATTATAGATCCCAGCTCGTCCGGGCATATGTGCTTCAGATGCGAATGGTTCACGAATTTCACAAACACGATCCCATCTTGTATTTACATTGAGAGAACCATTCCACCCTTGTCACGAGTAAGAGTGACAAAGAGATAGAAACGTTAGTGGATGGAAAACTGACGTTTCGCACAATCCAAAATATTATATATTTCCCAAACTTCAAAATCTATTTGTGCTCTATCCTCAATCTTAAGATGATAGCATTATCGAGCATATAAGAAGGGAGCAAGCTTAAATTAATGCGACAATGACTCGCTATTGGAGAAGAGGAGCGCATACAAAGTCGCAAATACCATCTAAAACAATTTCAAATAACTTAAATTTCTTGATTTTGGAAAGCTTTAAGTCTCAGTAAATTAGTGTGACGACCTGAAAATAAATCTACAGGGACACGCGTCGTCTCTTAAAGCTCAGTACAGGTATTTTGGAAAGGCACGTACATCAACATACATATGTCACACATCGAATGGGACAACGCAACTACGACGCATTTGGGAAAACGCAACTGCCACATAGTTCAACACAACGCAACTGCAACAAACAACAAAATTGCGGTTATATTTGATATGGTCCGTACGGACAACGTAGCCGCGGATATCTTGATATGATCCGGTACATAATAGCGCAGCCGCGGATAAAATGAATATGATTCTAAAAAGTTCAACGCAGCTCCGATTGATACGAATTAAGTCAACAGACGAGATTCATAAAATGATCACAAGTGATTTAGCCGAAAAGTGTTTATACAATCACTCAGTGTAGATTATGAGTAGTGTTGATTCTACAATGGTAGAATAGTTTGGTGGGATTAGGAATACTTTAACCCTAGAGTTAGCCTTGTTTTTTGGCATACTTCTCAGGTACAATTGCATCAGCGATACAACATAGAGTAGATACTCACTGCGAGTATAAAACTTAGGACTTTAAACATTTTTCGTATCCAGACTTCCATATTGTAAAAACTGCAAACAGTTTTTGGGAAACATCTAAGTAATATACCTTGAGTGTTGTCAAGTCAATTATGCTAAAAAAAATTGGGTTGTCATTATTTATGCCGCTCTATGTTTTGATAAAGTTTTGTGAAGTTTGGACGCTTGTATAAGATTTGGTGAACACTTGAGAACAGCTGTTTGGTGGTATTCTTGATAGCTTCTGAGAGTGTATCCTGTCTACTTCTACTACTACAGCTGCTCCTCCACATCCACTAGTGGATGTAGAACAACAAGTTATGGGCATGTCATCAAGAATTCCTATCTTTTACGAGGAGAAATATGTTTATTGGGCGGATATGTTGGAGACTCACTTTGAGAATATTAATCTATTGGATATATTGGATGGTTCGCAGGATGAATTTCATCCGTCTTTGCCTAAGAAAAATTCACAAGCTCGTTCTATTTTGAATTTTTTTTTATCTGAGGGCTTAGCTATATCTTGGATAAAAATGCAATTGACATCTAGATTTCTCTTAAAAATGATTATCAAAAAGCTAATGTCCAAGAAGAACTTCTCTTGGCTGGATAAATGTGGGAATATCAGTACACTGCCGGTACGATGGCTGAATATGCTAACAAATTTTGCATCCTTGTAGATGCACATGCTTGTGCAAGTGGCACATTTCCTCAGTTTTAACAGGCAGCATTGCTAATGAGGGGTCTCCAAAAGAGCATCTAATACGCTCAAACAAAAAGATATGGCTAGCTGGGCATTACAGTTAGCGATTAATATTTTACAAGAAGAGGAAGCTACATCGAAAATTCTCAATGTTGAACAAGTAGAGGGTTTAAATTCAGACTTTAACAGAAAAGGACAGTTAAATCAACAGAGAAATCAGTTTAATAAACATAATCCGTTCAAACAGTTTAATCATGGTGGAAATAGACAATCAAACAATGATTGTTTCTATTGTAGTGAAAGAGGTCATGGATATAAGTTCTGTCCTAAGATTAAGAAGGCTAAAAATACAGGTTCATACAGGCCGGGATGGCAACAAAGTTAGTTTAACAAAAACTTTACGGGGCTATCACCTCCATGAAATACACTGTTTTTGGCTTTTTCGTCACTCCAGGACAAGACTTTGACCTTATTGGAGGAAGTTGAAACGGATCTATTTGATATGGAGGCGGCAATAGAGGGCCCGAAGGAAACTCGCCTTCTTCGTCACTCCAGGACGAGACTTTGACCTTATTGGAGGAAGTTGAAACGGATCTATTTGATATGGAGGCGGCAATAGAGGGCCCGAAGGAAACAAGATCAATAATAGATACAGGAGAATCAGCCCACATGTGCTGGAACAAGGCTATCTTCAAAAATCTGAAATTAACGCAGGAGAAAAATATTTATTATGCTTGTGGAATGAGTGTTCAGACTCGTGCTGTGGGTGATGTATCTTTGCTAGTTCATATAGAGGGAAACGAAATTGAAATGACCCTTCACAATATCTTATTTGAGCCTGACATCTACTTTCTTAGTAGAGACTAAAGGTTTTGAGGTCAATTTGAAAAATGGTCGGCAGGTTGTTAGCAAAAATGGCAAGGTTGCAGTTACACGTACTAGAGATAGTAGCAAGATGTACCGCATAGATATGGCTAATACCAAGGTGAATGATGTTCTGTACTCCGTTGTTTTGCATTTAGATACGTAATAGCATAAAAGATTAGGTCATGTAAATTATGATAGTTTGAGAAAAATGATACTTGCTAGCAAAATAGATGGTGTCAAGATCACAAATCAGCCGGTTAAAACATGTAATGGTTGCGCTTTAGGCAAAATGCACACACTCCCATTTCATAAAGGGTCCGAGCATCGGTCAACAAGAATTTTACAACAAATTCATTCGGATGTTTTTGGACCTGCGAAGGTACCATCTCCCGGGGGGATGAAATACATGGTCACCTTCACAGATAATTTTTCCAGGTTTACAAAAGTATACTTAATGAAAGAAAAAAGCGAAGTGCTTCAAACACTATAAAGCATGGGTTGAAAAACTCCATAACTTAATAATTCTGGAGTTCAGATCGGACAATTGTGGGGAATATATATCGAAGGAATTTAAAACATTTTTACTTGATGAAGGTATAAGTCATCTTTTGACGGTTCCCTATTCAACAGAGCAAAATGGGGTTTCAGAGAGATTAAATACAACCCTCACGGAGAGCTCTAGGTCAATGCTTGCAGATAAGAATGTGGATCTGAAATTTTGGGGTGAGGCTCTAAATTAGGTAGTTTATTTTAAGAACTGGAAAGGATCACGATCGATAGAGACTACTCCTTGCGAGATGTGGACGGGTAAAAAACCAGATGTTAGTCATTTCAAAGTCTTTGGTAATAAATGCTTTATCTTGGATACATCTAATGATAAGTGGAAAATGGAACCGAAGAGATTACCCGGTATATTGCAAGGATATGATGATCACTCAAAAGGAATTCGAGTCTTTGTGTTTAAAAGGTAGAAGATAGTTGTAGCAAAGAACAAAATTGTAAAGGATGAACGAGACTCGATAGATTTCTTTGAAATGACAGAGCAGCAAAAGCTGCAAAAACAACACGAATATGTTATTTTTGATTGCATCATGAAATTGTCCTGCGGATTGCATTTATGAAATCGTCCCGCAAATGCAAAATACTCGGTAACCCAAGAGTCTTAAATTCTCCAAGTTCCTCAACAAGTTTAGTTCCAACCGGACCAATAGTGGATAATGCAAACAAATCGCAACCAGCTCAATCATCGCAATGCGTGGTATCCAACAATCTCAAATTCAAAATTTCCGGGGAAGAAGATCCAACAGCCGCATGCAAGCAAGGCTCACTTTTTCTACTCAGTTGCCTCAAGGGAGCCTCTGACCATTTGGGAGACCTTCTTATCACCGGTGCGGAATCATTCGATCGAGACAGCAAACGACGAAATGAAGTCAATCATGGAAGCTCAGACATGGGAGCTTGTGGACCTTCTTCCGGACCAAAAAGCGATCGACACCAAATGGGTATTCAAAATGAAGTTAAATCCTGATCACACCATTGAAAGATGTAAAACTAGGTTTGTGGCAAAATGATATAACCAAAAAAAAGGAATTGATTTTGAAGAAACGTTTTTTTCGATTGTAAGATTTCGGATAAGTAGGATTTTGCTGTCCTTGGTTGCTATATAAGATTATAGAAATACATCAGATGGATGTAAAGACAGCTTTTTTGAATGGATATCTAAAGGAGACCGCTTACATGGAGCATCCTGAAATGTGTGCAGAGTCGAGAAAAAACACTTATTATGCAAATTGTAAAAATCTTTGTACGACCTAAAACAGACCCCTAGGCAATGGAATTTGAAGCTTGATGAATTCTTAACTAGCCTATGATTTGAAAAGATAAGTTCCGATCACTCTGTCTACGTTCTAAAAGGTGTGGATGGGATAGTGTATAAAGCAATGTTTGTAGATGATTTACTGTTAATTAGCAAATCTATGGCTAAAATTAACAAAATCAAAACTGCCTTAAATTCATGAATCGAAATGGAAGACCTCGGTGAGGCAAAGTATATTTTGGGTATCTAGGTAGAGAGGGATACATATAAGAGATTAATACAATTGACTCAAAAGGAGGCTATTGGAAACATGTTAGATGAGTGTGGAATGCGGGGGGCAAAAGGGTATTTAACTCTAATGGAGTTTCGGCAGAAGTTAGAGGGAGAAGAGACCGAACCAGTTCTCATAATTAGTGAGTATTCAGAGTGACAAGAGGATGATCCTATGACACTAATACCTTACAAACATAAAGTGGGAAGCTTAATATATTTCATGAACTGTACCCATCCAGATATTGCTGCAGCAGTTGGGGTATTGAGTAGAAGTTGAAGTTTAGAGAATCCAACAAGGTCTGACCGTGATGCAGCAAAGAGAGTCTTAAGATATCTCGATGGAAATCTTGCAAATCATCACATGCAAATCACACTCTCATACTCTCAAGATTCATAGAAAGTATCAACTTTGTTGATAAAGAACTCTTTTGTACATTCTTTATTAGGATCTTATTTTAGAACATTAAGAAGGAGATTGTAGCTTATTAAAGTTAGTTCATAAAAACGATTTGTATTCCAACCGAGGCTCGCTTCGGCTTACGCCTTCTAACCCCTTGACTATAACTACATTTCCTAAGCTGCTCAAACCTATCTATTCTATTGATTTGTTTCTATGCTTCTCCTATTGCTATCTACTTAGTGATTCTCACAAACTAAGTTGTGCTTTGTTAGACTACATGTTATTACAGGCCAAGTGCGCACTAACCTATATGACCCTGTAAAACTTTCAAGATTGACCTCTTAAAATGATTTGCGAACTTGTCAATAGCAACCAAATTGAACTCCATGATCTTTTTTTAATATCATTTGAACGGCTGGATTTGCATTTTCGTAAATGGAAATTCAAAATGTTAGCATTCAGTCCGCATTCCGTAGAAATGACTTTTGCATCATCCTATTTAAACCTCTAAAGTTCTTGAAATACCTAGCAGAGCAGACCAAGAAGCGATAGAGTCTTTAAAACCAGGGAGTCTCGTTCCTTGAAGTTCAATAATGGATACTTTTCCATAAAATTTAGAATGGAAAATGGAGAATCCATAGAAATCGAATGGAATTAAATGCACTCATGGCTCTCAACTTTGACAAAAAAAATGAAAGAGGAAAAGAAATATCCTCACCCCTTAGCTCTTCATCAAAAGGTAAGTGAATGATGATGTAAAGCTTCAAAATTGGAAAGTATTTGTACCTAAAGCATTCAGCGTGTTTTAAACCGAAGGTCACTTCTGATTTAAAAAAGAACGAGTACCTGATGAATTTTAATACCGTGGTTTTTCAAAAACACGATTTCCTCAGATTGCAAAACACGCGTTCCAATCTGACTTTCATAACATTAAAAAAAAAAAAAAAAATAGTAAATAAATAATAACATTTTAATTTTCAAGTTTCCCAAACGAAAACCGGTTACGCTGCCGTACGTGATAGATGACGTGTCAACGTGCAAACCGTCCCTCTCACGATTTAAACACATCAAAATTTTCTAAAACGCCTGCAAATGTTGTTATTGGGTGTCCCGTATTATATGCATATTATTAGCATTTCAGGTTTATTATAGTTTAGTATGTACACTGCGAATCACTATTAATGTTAATATTTTTTTCGCCACTTAAAACATCATTTTTACGTACACACTTATTTGATTGTTAATCTGACGATTGCAATTGAAAGTTAAGATTCTCAGCATTCAATCGGCGGTCTCAAATCAAAATTTGAATAACTTTAAACGGAGAATAAATGTTTTAAGTGACGAAAAAAAACAACTAAGGGTGTGGCCCCATGTGGTTGTAACTTAGCGAACTTACTTTGTATTATAGCGCGGATTCGGCGGACCCGGATTTCAGGTGTCTCTATGTGTTTATTCGAAGTTGTTACTTAAGTTTGTGACGATTGTATACGTCGACAATACTCGTGACGGTTGTCACCGTGTACAATCTGTCTTTGCCGCACCATATTTTTTTGAATTTTTTTAAGCGTCGCAAGACACATCGTCATTTTTGAAACGATTTCGTATGCCGCATTTCATTGCGTGACATCGTATACGTACAGCCATGCAGCCGTGGCTGTACCACATGCCTTTGCGTAAACCTCTCCCGTCCGGCCGTTATGACTTCCCAAATTTTTCACCTTCGTAAATTTTTCACCTTTGCGTGAAATAACACTGCAGCATCGAGACCCCTACAAAAAAAATCTGTACAAGGTGCATGGGGACAAAAACCAACAACCTTGTACTTTTTTTTTCGTCAAAAAACTTCGAAAAATCTAAACACAAGTGGGAATATGTTTTCCAATTGGTATAAACAGTTTTACTTAGCTTAAAACACATTGCTGATGTTGTTTATGATAAGTTTGAAGATGACGTGACAGTGGGTCGAAAAAACACAAGACGACAAAATTTCGTACATCTTAAGTTCGAGAATGACGCAAATTGTACTCTAAAAGTTTGCGATTTCCTCGTACGGTCGCACCTTAGGCGGTACATCGCTAAGTTATAAAGGAAAACAACGGAAAAAAAACCTGAACTTAGCTACATGGGGCCGCACCCTAACATCTTAGGAAAATGAAAGACAATCTAATCAGATTCAAAAGATTCTATATTACTTTCTGGACATTATCGTCAGTGACTCCAGATCGTGACCGTCAAAATAAACTCTTTGACGGCCACTCGTTCACGCTGACGCTCACGGTTAGTCTAGCTCAACTTCTCAAAAGCCGTATCATGGTGGGAATTAACCCTTGTTTTGACCGTCCAATCGTGCTTTGGACTTGTCGCTGTTTAAAAATTCAAGCTGGCCGTTTGCTTTGACTTTACAGAGCTCTTCGCGGACGTTGGGAGTCGGCGTATAAAAAAGGTGTCGAAACTTGTCACTACCAAAATTCTCAAGTATTCAGGCAAACCGGTAAAACCACTGTGGACGGTTAAGATATTTATCGGTGAAAGTTCGTTATTTAAAGACGACTCCACAATTTCAATATATTCAATTTTTGAAATGTTTTGCGGTAAATTCTAAAAGTGTGGCAACGTGTCACCATACGATAAGATAGTTGTCCCTGCTTTACTCCTGGTTAACCATTTCTTGCAGCTTTTCTGTCAAAAAAAATTGAATTAACATCGTACTTTATGGCCTCATTTTCCGAACTTTTTGGAAATGCATAAGGGTTTGTCCCCATGTACTTGTATTTAACGAACATATTTTGTATTTTAGCGCGGATCCGCCAGACCCGGTTTTGAAGTGTCCCTATATGTGTAATGAGGAAATCGTAACTTACGCTTATGAAGATTGTATACGTCGATAATACATGTGAGGGTTGTAAACGTCTACAATATGTGGTCCCACGTTATTTTTTGGAACTGCTTGTGACGTTGCATGTCTTACCGTGACACTGTAGACATACTGCATTCCAGCCTAGCAGTTTCACGGTTGAAGAAGATGCGCTTTGCCTTCGCGTCCTGTCCGCTCGACGTGAAATGGCATAAGAATTTGAAAAACCCCTCCAAAAAAAAATCCGTACTGGACGAAAATGGAGAAATTCAAACAGACAATGTACTTCTCTTTGTGTTATTCTAACACAAACGGAAAAAACATAGCGAACTGTGTACTTTTTTTTGTCCATGGAAATCATATGAAAATTTTCGAAAATTACGGAACGTGCGAAAATATATTTCAATTTGTTTATCAAAAAAACCTAAATTAAAAACACATCGCGCATGTGTTTTAAACAAAAGTTTGAAGATGACATTTTTTGTCAAAGTAGTGGTTGATAAGCATAAGACGACAAATTTTCGAACATCCTAAATTTGAGGATGACGCAAATTGTACTCTACAAATTTGCGATTCTTTCGTACGGTTGCAACTAAGGCAGTACGGCGCTAAGTTTTACAAGAAAACGACAAAATAAAACCCTTACTTATGCACATGGGGACACACCCTAATAGCGATTCGCAGTGTAGGTAGCAAATATAGTGTTTGCACTTTTCGCACTTTTGCATATAGTGTTTGCGTATTCGCACTTTTGATTTTTGATGGGTTGGTTCTGTGACAATTTGTGGCGGCCGGCGCTCAATCGCCGTTGACCCGCTAAATGCGCAACACGACAATGCTGTCGAACGAAATCGAAATTTGTCGGTTGTGTCGAAGAAGTTGTTGGAAAGTACATTGTTGAATCGTGCGAAGCGACACTTCACCGGAAAATGTACATCGGTTGAAGACCGAGATCCTTGGTTTTGGTTCGTGTCTCCAAAACACTTTTGTACGGTTGTAATCTAGTACGCGTACGTCACACATGTGAGACTTGGTTTTTCGTTGTGTGTCGCAAGGAAAGCGCGTCCGCTTTCTTTTCCTTTGTTGTCTTTTTAGCTCGTCCTCTTAGATTACTGTACTGCAGCTTCTGATTGGCGGTCTCACATTGAAAATCGGTCAAGTGTGTATGGAGAAAAGATGTTTTAAGTGGAGAAAAAACTATTAACCTTAATAGCGATACACAGTGTACAGCATAATTTGATTCTCATAAGGACCACCAGACTTGACACCGCCCAGATTTGATTCCACGGGGAACTGGCTATCATTTCATCGGGACAATTGACAAAATTAGGTACACCATGACTCTGCCGTACGGTAAATTTATGTTCCGCGTTTGGCTAGTCAACCCCGATTAGCTGGCAAACGTGAAAAGTCGAGTGAAAAAGGACTAAAAAACAAATTCAGGAAACCATGGCGGAAAGTTTTAGAATTTGTGACGTTGACGCTGTCATAATTGAACGTGACGTCAAAATGTCATAAACCTTAAACATCTACAAAGTCAGAAGTAACTAGACGTCTACAACCGTCGCTATTATGTAAACATCATCAATTGTCGCGAGTTTTGTAGTTGTCTACAACCGTTACAAATTACACCCACGTCTACATCCGTCACAATCTAAAGTAACGATTTCATTTATTTAGGGAAAATCCCCATGTATTAAAGTATCGACTTTACTCTGTCGTTTTCACCCAAAAAGCATTTCCAAACAATAAAAACTTCAGCGGTAGAATAAAACAAATTCTTTAAAATAATAGCAAATGTCAAGTCGATACTTTGAAAGTCATTCATGTTTGTCGTCGTGTTAACGAATTTTGACGTTTTATGTTTTTCAACCCCCGAGCAAAAGAATCCATCCCATTAAAAAACTTTATCAAAAATCACCTCGCGACTAAATTTCAGGGAAAGTACCACCCAAACAACGAATGAAAAACGGTCTAAGCACGAGCCACATGTTGAAATGTATGTATTTTCTAGGTCTGAATAAAGGAAAATTAATAAGAGGAAGTCAGCAAAAGCAGCCTGCCTCTCCCTCCACTCTCTAAACCTCCACACTTGTCGCAGTCACTGAAGGTTGTAGAGGAAGCTAGAGCCATGACTGCCCATGCTGCCAAGAGAGAGAGACAGGCTGTAGTCCCTGGTAGGTGTACCAAAAAGGAGGTTTTGACGCACCCAAGATTTGATCTTGGTACCTACCTTTCGTCAAGTATCCGATTGCCGGTAGCTTTATCGAATAGTCTACAATAGATAACAAAGTATGTAGGGTACGACAATTATATAAATGTAAACGGAGCAACATATTTCATTTAACTGCTTAAGGAACGGCGTGTACATGGAAACGGATAAAATCGCACGAATTCCGTACCACACGGAATTAACGAAACGAAACTTTATTTAAACGACCAATATTAAATGACGGTCTTCATCGAACGGTTGTGGTGCGAGCCGGGATTCCGGAGTGGACAACTTGGCGTTTTCGGGCACCGCCCTCCGACACGTGGCAGGATCCGAGAGGATTGCAGGATTCTCGGAACGCGAGATGATAATTCTGGATGTGACAAATGTCATATTATAGTGATGTCATACATGGACCGTACAGAAAGTATGGTGGTACCTGTACTTTTTTGTACGGTATTGTTTTACGATTGGTCCGTACCTCACTACTAGGGAGCTTAGAGAGGGGTTTTAGGACTTAGAACAATTTTGGTAGGTAGTCGCCTCTCTTCTAGAGAGCATCTGTATAAATAGGCAAACTTTGCAATTTAATTACAACTCACTCGGTTGACCAAATTCAGTGATCCTTTTTGCTACAGACTCAAAGGAGTCCACGCTACACAGTGGTGTAGTCGGTAAGAGTTTTTGCTTGCCAGGGTGGGTGCATTTCTAAGGGAAAGTCAAAGTGGATGAATGTGTCCAAAACTCATATTCTAACTTTGCATTCTGTGGTGGAACTGAGCACACACAAAGTCTTATTTCACAGAGGTGGGGCTTTAATGGGGTTATGATTGTCAAGGGTTTAGTCATTTGGGTTTATATCAACTTGGAGTCAGCACTATCTAGATTAGCTTTTTTAGGATCTGCCTACTCTAAGGGCCAATGGAGGTCTCAGAGTTTCACCACACGAGTGGTAAAATTTTAGGACCAGGAAGAACACTCGCTATTTTTCTCCTTGCCCTTCATGGGCATGTAAAGAAAAGACGAGCATGTACGGAAAAAAATGTATAGGGGGTCTCGAACCTCCACTTTCATTCATGGGTCCTTTGCAAAAATTTGCGCCATCGTCGCCTCTCCCCACTCCCTCTCACACTATCGCTTTTATCTTTCAATTTTTACAAAGAGGCACAGGAATAGTGGCATTAACTGAAAGATAGTTAGAAAATAATTCTTTTGACTGCCTTTATGTATATTTTAATTGCAAATCGGGTGAAAAATATCAAAAAACGAAATCGGATAGCCATTGGAGAAAGTTCTTGAATTTTGTGACGTCCACGTTGTCAGAAGTGAGCATGACGTCACAATGTCATAAAACCTGAAGCATATGCCATCTTACAAAATTACAAAAAACCAAACGTCAATGTTGATATTTGTGTATTTTTAGGTATGTTTTAGGAAAGAAAAAAGCAAAGGCGGTCTGCCCCTAACTCCCTTCTCCAAACACCCACACTTGTTGTAGTCACTGAAGGCTGGACAGGGAGTTAGAGCCATGGCTTCCTAGGTCTTCTAGAGAGACAAGAGTAGAAACTGGTAGATTTACCAAAATAGAATTAGTCGAACCCAGGATTTGATCCTGGTACCTTCCATCTATCAAACAACCCGTAGCCGTTAGCTTTGCCGTTAAGTCTATCACCAATGTTGAAGTATATAGGGTTGATAGATATTTAAACATTTACAAGTAGGATATTTTGTTTAACTAATAAATAGTACGGTAGAACATAAAAATAGTTGTTTACTATAGTACTGCACGAAATAAATGTTGCGAACATTCATTTCAACGGCTAATATTAAATCTGAACTTCATCAAACGGCCTTGATAGGAGCCGTATCGCGGAAAGGACATTTTGGCGTTTTCAGGACGCCGCCACTCCGGATAACACATGGCAACATCGTACGAGTTTACGGAATCTCTTGAGAGCAAGACAACAAATCTGGATGTGACAGATGTCACTGTGTTGACGACGAAGTGAGTTACTGAAAAAAAGTACTCCGATACTTGTACTTTTTGTACGGTACAGTCTTATGATTGGTCCGTACTTCAGTAGAAGGGGCTTTAGAGAGGAAATTGAACTTAGATTTTTTTTGGTAGGTATCCGCCTCTTTGAGAGAGCACCTTGTATAAAATGCTAACTTTGAGCAGCCATAACAATCAACACAGTTGACCATTTTTAGTGATTCTTTTTGCTGCAAACTCAATGGAGTCTAGGCTACACAAGGGTGTAGTCGGCTAGAGTGTTTGCTTTCCAGGGTGGCTAAACTTCTAAGGAAAAGTGAAAGTGGGGAATATTATCCAAAACTTATATTCTTACTTTGCATTCTAACGAGATATAGCGTTTGCACACGTTTCTAACATTATTGATGTATGGTTAAAATTTTGAAATAGACGGTTCACCGTTGACACCTCATCTTTTGTGTAGGATCAAAACTTGTTATCACTTGAGAAATTAGAAAATCGTTCTTCTCAATGTTTTGAAAAATCAGAGAGAAATCGTGTCTTCCAATCCGAGAGAAACCGTGTCGTTAAAAACCACAATTCTAAAATCATGCGAAATTGGGTTTGAAAAATCCGACGTGGTTATTATTGGAATTTGACGACTCCGACATTCCACTCTACCTTTTGAACCACTATTTTTAGATTGTTTTACCTTGATAATTATTAATTCGTAGAACACTAAGTCTTGAGTATCCTACTTTGATTAGTATTCATGTGCTTGTTGTATCTTCCATATACGTATTATTCTTTAGCGAAGAATGATTCCCACTAACTCTTGGAATCTTTCTAACTAGTCCTACCTCCACTTTTAGTCTTACTTTCACTTATCAGATAACACCTAGTTTTTAAGTCGAACCTCGATTATCATATAATGAGTCCTACACACATGAGTTCATATATAAAAACTCAAACAACTCACTATTGTATAATAACTTTTTCAGATATTGAACTTCATTTTACGATAGTCTTGTTCGTCCTTACTGTTTTTTTCCTTTAATGTACTTTGTAAACTTTTCTGTCGTTTTCTTTTTAAATTTTTGTTCTTGTTATGGCTGCTCATTTATTAGGTTATGGGCCCATGGCTTCGGCCGTGTCAAATTCAGTACATAAGTTTAAAAGACAGGACTTTTACAACTAGAAATTTCTAATTCAACATTTATTCAGTTTTGAGATATTATCGGGCCACGTCAAAGGAGACTTCATCATTCCAATTTTGCCAGCTGAGGATGAAGATGATTTTGCCGCCACCCAGAATGCAATCATTGCGTGGAGAGAAAAGGACTCCGTTGCGTTGTCTCGTCTTATTCCGTCGCTGGATAGAACAATCGCAAATCTTGAGCGAAGCGCCACAAGCGCAAAATAAGGGTGGGGAATTTTATGCGTTGCGTATGAAACCGACACGTGGCCGCATTGTTTGGCCCTTCAACGAGAATTTATTCTCCTTGAAAAGTTGAAAAGGATAAGTTTGGAGATATGTTCTCATTTATCCAAAAAGTACAATCAAACGTTGACGGTTTAAAATGTATCAACTACCCTTTGACGCATGAAGATCTTAGTAGCCTAATTTTGGCAAGATTGCCGCTCAGTTTTAAATCTTTTGTTGTTACGGTTGACAAAAATCCTGCGTATGTCACCTTACCTGATTTAACGAATCAACTCTTCTATGAAGAAAGCAGACAAAAAAAAAAAAACATGTGACAACATCTGACGCCACAACACTAACTACTTTTGTTTCAAACAAATCCTTTACAAGTTATGCATGATCTCTCATTTTTTGCAGATACTCCAAATAGAAAGATCATTTAATCGAAACGTGTCCAGCTCTCGCTCGCAAAGGTGAAAGTGCGTCTAGCAATGGTGGTGCAAGTCAAAACAAATACAACGCTCCAAATTCAAGAGCGCCGCCCAATCCGCCTGTCGCGTACAATATTGTTGGACATGCGACTGCAGCACTCATTACTCTTTTGTATGGTCCTTAAGGGCCTCCTCCCTCTAGGGACATGTAAATGTAGCAAATTCTCCTTCTTCGTTCATTCTTTTCACAAATGGCATTTACGATATGGCTATCTAAATAGGCATAGATTAGCGTCGCTTAGTAAATGCCGTGTTTTAGGCTTAGATTCATTTGATGGAAAACATCTTGATTTTTTCCATGGATGTATTATTGGTAAGATGTCTCGATTACCTTTTCCAACAATCTTCTCTGAGTCAAATTCCCCTCTGGATCTAACTTTTAGTGATGTATATGGACGTATGAGGGTACTAGGTTTTAGTGGATTTGTGTACTTCGTTACTTTTATTGATGATTGCTCACGATTCAATTATGTATATCTTATGAAAAAAAAGTCTGAGGCTTTTACCCATTTCAAACACTTTAAGTCCCTCGTTGAAAATTAATTCTCCTCTCGGATAAAAATGCTAAGAAGTGATAACGGGGGGGAATATATGTCACTTGCATTCACGGTATTTTTAGCATTATCTGGCCAAATTCATGAATTGTTTGCCCCACATACACCTCAACAAAATGGGGATGCTAAGACACTTAATCGCACCCTTGCGGATATGGCTCGGTTCATGATGCATTTTGCCTCCTTACCTCAATCTTTTTGGGGCGAAAGCTTTACTAACAGCTTGTTATGTCTGAAATAGATCGCCCACATCGGCTCTTAAAAAAAATACTATGTTTGAGGCAAGGCATTAAAAGAAGCTGAATGATTCTCACTTCCGCATTTTTGGAAGTGAGGCCTACTACAAAAAACTTACAAATACCGATAGAAAATGGGGTGCAAATGCCATAGAAGGTATACTTGTAGGTTACTCCCCCCACTCCAAAGCGTATTGCATATATTTTCTTAACACTCGTCGCATTATTACTTCACATAACGTCATTTTTGTTGTTCTACAACCAGCGGTGCACGTGGAGGAGCACGAGTAGTAGTAGAAGTAGACATGATACACTCTCAAAAGTTATCAAGAATTCTACCAATTTGTTGTTTTCAAGTGCTCACCAAATCTTATACAAACATCCAAACTTCACAAAACTCTTTTGGACTATAAAGCAACATAAACAATGATAACTCCCAAAGTTTCGGATCAATTGACCAGACAACACTCAAGATATAATACTCAGAAGTTTCCTAAAAATTGTTTGCAGTTTCACTACTTGGAAGTCTGGATTAATAAAATGTTCTAAGTCCTAAGTCTTATACTTGCAGCGAGTCTCTACTTTGGGTTGTACCGCTGACATGAGAGGTACGTGAAACAACCAAGCTAACACAAATTTACCAAGCTACCACTGAGCTAACACTAAGCTACCACTACACTACCACCGCATAATCAGCTCTACTCAGAATCTATACTAATTAATTGTATACAACATTTGGTGGCTGAGTCCTGTGTGATCATCTTATAAATCTTGTCCATTGACTAGATTTGTATCTATTGCAGTTTCTTTGTACTTTACTGAATCACATTAGAATATCCCCGGCATCGTTGTACGTACGACCATATCAAAAGAAACCGCAGTTGCGTTGTCCAGTCTGTGTTGTAGCTGCATTGTCTTAACTTTGTCGCAGCAGCGTTGTCTTGACTATTGTAGCAGCGTTGTAGCATCGCACTTGCGTCGTCTTGATTGCATCGTAGCTGGGGTGTAGCATCGCAGCTGCGTTGTCCCACCTACTGTGTGATAGGTGTATGTGGATATAAGTGTCATTCCAAATAACCTGTAATGAGCTTTAAGTGACGACGGATGTCCTTGTAGTTTTATCTTTCTGTCATCATACTATTTTACAAAAACTTAAAGCTTTCCAAAATCAACACTCTCTTAAAGCTTTAGACTCAGTGTATCAAGGCAGCTATGATGTCAAAGCCGCGCAGTTGCAATGTCACAAAAGCGCAGCATGGCAGCATAGTAACGTAGCAAATCACCTAGTCACCAAGTCCCACTACGTCTTGATTTTGCACTAGCGCAGCATGGCACTATCCCAGTGTAGTAGCTCAATTATTCACTCAATCCAGTAGCGTCCCTACAATACTTGAGCTTAGGAGCAGGAAGGGCTTTAGTAAGCATATCATCAATCATTTTTGCATCTGGTAGAAAGCATAATTTAATCACCCTAGAGAAAAAAAATTTCTCTTACCAAGTGTCATCTCTCATCCATGTGCTTACTCTTGAAATGATGACTCGGGTTAGAGGCAATGGTAATGGCAGCCTGGTTATCACACCAGATCACCTGTGGCCCAACCTGCATGTATCCCAATTCTTGCGGTATGGATTTTACCCATAAGAGTCTTGGGGGCCAAACTTGCTGCCGTATATTCTGACTCCATCGCTGATTGCGTCGTGACCTTTTGAAGTTTGTTGCTCCAACAGCAACTCCCGTTCTCAATTTGTAGATTGAATCGCGTGGTGGATTTTTGGCTTGGCATGTCGCCATAGCTTGCATCACTCCACGTTTGCAACTTCACTTCTCCTCCTCCTAGTGTGAAATTGAGGCCTTTGATTCATGCCAGATTTTTTATGACTCTCCTTGCTGCATCAAGGTCAGACTTTCTCGGATTCTCTAGACTTCTGCTCAGTATCCCAACTGCTGCAGCAATATCCGGACGGGTACTGTTCATGAAATACATCAAGCTTCCTATTATGTGTCTGTAAGGTATTAGTGTTATAGGATCATTCTCTCTTGACCCTGAATACTCACTAATAATGATACTTGGTTTTGTCTCTTCTCCCTCTAACTTCAGCCGAAACTCCATTGGAGTTAAACAACCTTTTGCCCCCTCGCATTCCATACTCATCTAACATGTTTCCAATAGCCTCCTTTTAAGTCAATTTTATTAATCTCTTGTTTCTATTCCTCTCTACCTGGATACCCAAAATATATTTTGCCTCACCAAGGTCTTTCATTTGGAACCGTGAATTTAAGGCAATTTTGATTTTGTTAATTCCAACCATTGATTTGCTAATTAACACTATATTATCTACATACACCGCTATATACACTATCCCATCCTCACCTTTTAGAACGTAGACAGATTGATCAAAAATTATCCTTTGAAATCCTAGGCTAGTTAAAGTTTCATCAAGCTTCAGGTTCCATTGCTTAGGGGCCTTGTTTTGTTTTTTTGGAAAGCTTTAGTCCTCTCTATTCCTCGAGTGTGAGGGAGAGAGAGTTTCACGACTTAGCATATGTTTGGTTGATAATTTGTTTCATTACACACCAGAATTGATGTTCCACTAGATTGAAAGGGAGTACACCTTTGTATACAATCCCAAGACACAAGTCACTACAAGAAAGAAGACACTCCAAAATATTTGATTGTTTGTGCATAGATACACTTGAGGACAAAATGGCATATGGAGATTTGTCTACGGTGCCGAATGTGATATGTACGCGGCGGAGGGAGACGGCCGACAAATGCTGGTCCGTGTGAACCACATACACGACATATGACGTGGCATATAGATTCCTACTCCTGTGTAAATATCTAGTTAAGTAGATTTTTGTCTTTTTGTGGTTAGTTGATTAGTAAAGGAATCTTTTTGTATGACGTACCTTGTTCGGTTCAAGCCGTAGGTATTTATTGTACGGCTGGTATGCCTCCGTTTGTTCAGCAGCATAGACTTCAGTGTATATTTTTAGGACTTACATAACTTTGAAGGTATGAACAATTTGTAGTCAAAAATTGTACAGCCTGTTTTTTGCATTTTCATCTGTGAATATCTCACATATCTGTTGAAAGAATTAATTTTAATTTTTTGTGTGTGTTCATCTTGATACTATCTACATTGTGGTAGATTTGCAGAGCTATTGTGACTGTGGTTTGGTTTTTATCAACTATTGAAGTTGTTGTTTTTTAGACCGGTTTTTGTGAAAGTTTCTTGCTTGGTTTGGTTCCGAGATGACTACACCGGCATCCTCATCGTCCTCGGTTCCGGCTGTTGTCTCAGAACAACATATTTTAGGTCGTACACGGATTTTAACAAATTGCATACTAAGTGTTTTTTTCCAAGCTCTGCATACATTTCTGGCTGCTGCATGTAAATGGTCTCTTCTAGTTCTCCATGGAGAAAGGTTGTCTTTACATCCATTTGATGTATTTCCATATCCTGTGTAGCAGCTAAGGATAGCAAAATCCCCAAAATCCTAACTGTGGAAATCTTACAACCAGAGATAATGTTTCTGCAAAATCAATTCATTCATTTTTATTATATCCTTTTGCATTATTTCAGCTTTATATCGTTCAATGGTGTGATCGGGATGTAACTTCACCTTGAATACCCATTTGGTGTCGATCTCTTTTCAGTCCGGAGGAAGGTCCACAAGCTCCCATGTTTGAGCCTCCATGATTGAGTTCATTTCGTCATTTGCAGCCTCTATCTAGTGATTCCGCCTCGGTGATGAGAAGGCCTCCTAGATGGGCAGAGGCTCCCCTGAGGCTGCCGAGTAGGCAAAGTGAGAGATTGCTTGCAGGCGGCTGTTGGATCTTCTTCCAACTGGAAATTCTAAAGTTGGGATTATCGATTCCCGCGCATTGCGATGATTGCGCTGGTTGCGATTTGTTTGCATTGTCCGATATGGTCCGCTAACAATTTTTAATGAGGACCCCCTTATTCGCTACTTCGTACCAAATTTCCCTGTCACACCTCTAACTGTTGACTTTTCAAAGGATTCATCAGGTGATCCTCTTAATCATTTTTTTTCTCCAAACAATCCAACGGCTACCTTGACAAAATCAGAAAACTTTGTTCATACAAATTTTGCCGGATTAGAAGATTCTATAACAGCGAATCTTCCCACGACATCCGCGCCCATTTCACAGACGCATATCATTACGACCAGCAACACAAAAGCTGCTCCCCACGATCTACAGTCCGCCACGACAAATCTTGACTTAATCACTCTTGTCGCGCCGACAAAACATGTGGGAAGTATGCCTCAAGACGAATATCTTTACGCGCCACATTAAATGTTGTTGTCGTCATTAATATCGGCTGGTGACTTACGGCCTACATCAACCTTTGGTTAAACAAATCCTACGAACCCACTAACGCAATCCTCTCAATATTTTTTTTGACCGATTCGTCTACTCGACAAAATGTACGGCGTAGTACTCTACTTGTATGTCCTACTTGGAAGATGATCAACAAACTCGCTCACGCCTATCTTGTTGATGTTAAAGATTCACCACTCACATTTAAATCTGCTCTAAAGCGACCAAAAGCAAACAAGTGGTTGTTGGTGGTCAATGAGGAATATCAAGCTCTAGTGACAAATCACACTTGGACGCTTTGCGAGCTGCCACCAAATCGACGAGCCATTTGTTCAAAATGGGTGTTTAAAGTTAAAAAACTTGCATATGGCTCTATTGAATGCTACATGGCGCGCCTTGTGGCGAGAGGATATTTGCAGATGGAAGGCATTGATTAGAATGAGACTTTTGCGCTAGTTGCGAAATTTGAATCTATCCGTATAATTTTGTCTCTAGCTGCGATCCACGATTGGGAGCTTCAGCAACTTGACGTAAAAATTGTCTTTTTGCACGAAAACCATAAGGAGGATATTGACATGGAGCAAGCTCCAGGATATGGCATAGCCGGACAAGAATCTTTGGTTCGTCATTTAAATAAATCAATTTATGGTCTTAAGCAGGCGCCACGTGTGTGACACAAAACGCTTTTCTCTGCTATATTAAAAGATGGATTCAAAGAAATTAGCGCAGATCCTGGTATTTACATTAAAGGCAAAGGTGATTGTTTAATAATCATTGTTTTTTACGTTGATAATTTAATCCTTGTTGGTACCAGTAAAACAAAGATTAACAAAGTCAAGATCATGCTAGCGTCCCATATGTCGTTGACTGATTTAGGTGATCTTGTTTATTGTTTAGGTTTTAGCATTACTAGGAATAGGTCAAAACGATTATTACACATGAGTCAAGATCATTATATTGTCGATCATTTAGATACCTTTGGCATGTCTAATTGTAATCATGTCTCTACACCTCTTGATCCAAATACCACACTAAAGAAAGAAGCCTCCGGTGGGAATACCCAAGGAGAAGTAAGGTCTCTCTACCATTCTATCGTATGAAAATATATGTATGCCATGTTGGGGTCGCGATCGAACATTTGCATTGTTGTTTGCATCTTATCGCAATTTTCTCATTGTGCGACTTCCACTCATCTAGATGCCACAAAACGTGTTCTTAGATACCTCTAAGGCACTAAACATCTTCCCCTCGCCTTCTCTTTCCCTCTTTTGTCTACTTCTTCCTCTCCTTATTTTTTCCTTCCTGATACCTCTCTTGTTGGATTATGTGATCCGGACTGGGGGAATCAAACCGATTAACGCCATTCTATTTCTAGGGTTTGTTTCTCTCTTGGTGGTGGTCTTGTCTCATGGTCTTCCCGGAAACAACCAACAGTTGCTCTCTCATCCACCGAAGCTAAATACATGGCCTGTACCTGTGCCACTAAAATCGTTGTTTGGCTTTGTGGCCTTCTCACGGACCTTTCCTTTCATCAAACTTCTCCCACTCCTATATTTTGTGATTCTCAAGGGGCTCTCGTCCTCATGAAAAATCCCATTCACCATAAATGAACAAAACACATTGATATGCAATATCACTTTACTCGTGAGAAAATTGTGGATGGCACAGTATCCTTTTCGCGTTGTTCTACTTCCAACCAACTTGCCGAGTTCCTTACCAAACCTCTTCCTCGCCCCTCCTTTGACAGACATTTTTTTTCCTCTGGCCTCCGTGGCTAGACACAACTCCGTGCTTCAACCGAGTGGGGGTATTGGAATTCGACGACTTCGACATTCCACTCTAATTTTTGAACCACAATGTTTAGATAGTTTTACTTTGATAATTATTAAGTCTTAGAACACTAATTCGTAATTATCATATTTACATTAGTGTTCATGTACTTGTTGTACCTTCCTTATACATATTATTCTTTAGCAAAGAAATATTCCCACTAACTCTTGGAATCTTTCTAACCAGTTCTACCTCCACTTCTAGATATACTTGGGTTAGTCGTACCTTTACTTGTTAGATAGTACCTAGTTTATTAGTCATACCTCCATTATTTTATAATGCGTCTTAGGGCGTGTCCCCATTTAACCAAAACTTTGAAACATTACTTTGGATTTTAGCGCAGATTCTACGGTGTACTTTTCAAATTGTGCCTATGTCGATCATTACTTGCGCCTTCATTACTTTAATTATGTGACAGATGTAGACATCTACAAAATGTGCGATAGTCTACAAAACAAAATGTAGACAACTACGAAACTACGAACCTTCCTAAAATTGGTGACGTCTGCAATAACGGCGACAATTGTAGACGTCAAGGTTTTGGTTGTAGACATCGAGGTTTTTGCGATGTTATGGGTGTTTAGGGTTTTGTGACATAGGGAAGTCACGCTACCATGTGACGTCATCAGTACGTAGATTTTCCGCCATGGCTTTCCAATATCGTTTTCTCAACTTTTATCATTCAATATGCCATCAAACTCAGACCAAAAATATTAAAAGAAAAAAAGAGTAAAAATTCTCCATCCGATTTTATTATTGTTGCATCTCGTGTAAACAAGAGAGAAAGAGGAGCGATCGATTGAGAAAGAGGGGGAGAGACGAGGACGACGTAAAATTTTGAAAAAGACCCATGAATGAAAGTGGAGGCTCGAGACCCCAACAACTTTTTTCCGTACATGCTCGTCATTTTCGTACGTACATGCGCATGAAAAGCAGGGACTAAAATAGAGTGTACCCCGCATCGTCCAATTTTTTTGAAAACGTGTGACGCGTGCAATCCCAGTTTTCTATTCTTCAATATGGTTTTATTTTTATTAAAATGAGGTCGCGGTTTGATTCCAATGCAAGTGTGAAGATGAGCTGTTAGTGCGTCGCGATGATAAAAAGGACAAATTGCCGTACTTTCCAAGTTCCAAGATAACGCAAAATATACGTGTGTTTCTGCCCATTTTTCTTACGGCGTAATATTTTCTCGTTGCAAATCCCATTTTCAATGTAAAGGTGTGTGCCAATGTGTTCAAGTGATGGTTTTTCTTGTTGTTCTCAAAGAAAATGGGACCTGCAACGAGAAAATATTACGCCATATGAAAAATGGGTAAAATCACAAGAACATTTTGCTTCATCTTGAAACTTCATGAAATTCTATGGGCTCCATTCCCCCACAAAAATAACATATCCAAAGAAGCTTATCAAGCTAGTGCCGACTCGAAGTTGATACAAACCCAAATGATTGACACCTTAACAGTCAAAACCCCAATACAGATTCACCCTTGTGAAAACAAGACCTTTTGTGTTCTCAGTTCTACCACAAAATGCAAAGCTTGAACATGTGATTTGGACAATATTCCCCACTTTGAATTTCCCTTAGAAATTCAGCAACCGTGATAAGAAAAAACTCTGACCCACTACACCCTTGTGTAGCTTGGACTCCCCTAAGTCCGCAACAAAAAGAATCACCGAAAATGGTCAATTGAGTTAAAGTGAGCCTTTTATAGAAGGGTGCTCTCAGAGAGAGGTGGCTACCTATCAAAATAAATTCTAAGTCCTAAAACCTCTCATAGCCCCTCTAGACCAATCATATTATCATACACTACATAATGTACAACCAAAGTACGGTAGCCGCTGTACTTTATGTACGAAATTATGCGGCACCACTCTCGGTCTGCCACGTGGTGAAAAAGTCATCGCCGTACTGTCCTTTTTTTCTCCGGCATCCTATAAGATGATGCCACGTGCCATTTTGACGCACTGATTTGCTTTTTGTTGACCGTTGAATTTCAATGTTAGTCGTTTCGTGTTGACCGTTGAAATTCTACGTCAGCACGAATCCAACTGAGGTACGACCAAACATACGACTGTACCGTACAAGAAAGTACAGGTGTCGGAGTACTTTCTGTATGGTCCATGTACGACATCGCCATAATGTGACATTTGTCACATTTAGACTTGTCATCTCGCGTTCCGAAGATCTCGCAATCCTCCAGGATCTTGCCACGTGTCATGCGGAGTGGCGGCGCCCGAAAACGCCAAGGCGACCAATCGGAAATCCCGGCTCGCACCACGGCCCTCGATTGAAATCGGCTTTAATTCCGAACCATCGGAATAAATTTTGGCATCATTTATTTCATGCGGTACTATAGTACACAACTAGTTTTATGTTCCCGTTCCTTTTATTAGTTAAACGAAATGTCATGCTTGTAATTGTTTAAATATCTATCAAACCCTATATTCCCTAGCATTGGTCCTAGAATAAACGGACAAAGCTAACTGCTACCGGTGATTTGACCGACGGTAGGTACCACGATCAAATACAAGGTCTGTTAAATCCCATTTTGGTAAATCTATCAATTTCTACTTCGTCTCTCTTGAAGGCCTAGGCAGCCATGGTTCTAACTCCCTATCCCGCCTTCAGTGACTATAACAATTGTGGGGACATGGAGAAGGGAGTTTAGAGGCAACAGCCTCTGCTTTTTCTATCCTAAAACAAACCTATAAATTATACAAATATCAACACTTCGAAGGTACAAAAATTTGGCGCTATTATCATCGCGACCCACTTCTAGCTAATCTGCATGCTTGCACTGGAAACAAATCGCGACCTGATTTTTATCAAAATAAAACCCTATTGACGAATGGAAAACAAAGATTACACGTGTCAAACGTTTTCAATAAAATTGAACGACTAAGAGTACACGCTATTTTTTTCCCTGCTTATCACGCGCATGTACGTACAAAAATGATGAACATGTACGGGAAACAAATCGTTGGTGTCTCGGACCTCCACTTTCATTCATGGGTCCTTTGCAAAATTTTACGTCATCCTCGTCTCTTCCCCTCTTTCTCACTCAACCGCTCCTCTTTCTCTCTTATTTACACGAGATGCAGCAATAATAGTATCAAATGAAAGATGTTTTTATTTTGTTTTGGTTTGATGGCATATCGAATGATAAAATATAAGAAAACGAAATTGGGAAGCCATGGCAAAAAATCTTCGTACTGATGACGTCACATAGAAGCATGACTTCGCTATGTCACAAAACCCTAAACATCTACAACGTCACAAAAACCTCGATGTCTACAACCGTCGCCGTTTTTGTAGACGTCACTAATTTTAGGAAGTTTCATAGTCGTCTACATTTCGTTTCGTAGACTGTCACACATTTTGTAGACGTCTACAACTGTCACATATTTGAAGTCATGAAGGTGCAAGTAATGATTGACATAGGAACACTTTGAAAAATTCACCGTAAAATCTACGCTAAAATCCAAAGTAATATTTCATAGTTTCAGTTACATGGGCACACACCCTAAACGACGGAAAAAAACCCTTACTTGAACACATCGGGACACACCCTTACACACATGAGTTCATATATAAAAACTCAAACGACTCACTATTGTATAACAACTTTTTCAAATATTGAACTTAAGTTTACGACAGTCTTTTTCGTCTTTACTGTCTTTTTCCTTTTATGTACTTTGTTCACTTTTTTGTCCTTTTATTTTAAATCTTTATCCTTGTTATTGCAGTTAATTTATTATCTTTCGGTTTAAAACTTGCCTACCGTTTTCGCTACAAATTATTTCCATTTTTACGATTGACATCATTTGCGTGGTTCACACTTGAAAAAGGGGAAAACAGTATGGTATCAAAACGATATTTTTTTTTGTCCGCCGTGAACGGCACGTGACGCTAGCCTACCTCAACTAGCGTGTCATGATACGAGCCACTTGTCAGTATGAAAAGCAAACGGTTTGCGGACATGATATGTACGAAGCCTTCCAAACCAAAATGTAATGCCACGCAAGCATTTGTACACACCAAAATTAACCACGAAGGAACTTAAAACATGCCCCAAAAAAAAAAACAATGGGCGCCCGAAAAAACAAACTTAAGCTTGTTAGTATATATAATTAGTATTAGCACAATTTCTAGTTTTTATAATTAATGGTATTACAGTTATTCGAATAAATAATTAGTTTTAGTACAGTTATTAGTCTGTATATTTAGTTATTTGTTTGTATAATTAGTTATTAGTGAGTATAATTAGTGTTAGTGCAGTTATAATTCCATATAATTAGTGTTAGTGCAGTTACTAGCATTGTATAATTAGTATTAGGACAGTTTTTAGTTTGTATAATTAGTATTAGTACAGTAATGAGTTAGTGTAATCAGTATTTCTACAGTTATTAGTCTGTATAATTAGTATCAGCACAGTAACTACTATATATAACTAGTATTGGTATGCTTATTTGTATAAATAATTAGTGTAAGTACAAATTATTAGTATAAATACGGTTACTAGTCTTTCAAATTCGAAGTATAATTAGTGCTAATACACTCATTATTCTAACTAGTGCTAATACACTTATTACTCTGTGTAATTAGTGTTGTGTAATTAGTGTTAGTACAGTTATTAGAAATGTAGAATTAGTGTTGGTACAATGGTTAGTAAAATATTATTAGCAGTTATGAGTGATGTATATCTAGTTTTAGTCCTACTATTTATCAGTATCATCAGTACTAAGACAGTTACTAGTCTACATAATTAGTAATTCTATTAGTATTTGTCTGTACAATTCGTATCTATACAATTTTAGTATGTATAATTAGTGCTAGCATAGTTATTAGTCTGTACAACTAATATCAGTACAGTTTTTTGTCTGTTTAATTAGTAGTAGCACATTATTAGTTCATGTTATTAGTATAAGTACATTTTGTATAATAAGTATTTTTACAATTTTTAGTCTGTATAATTAGTGGTAGTACAGTTATTATTTAATTACTATAAGTACTCATAGAAAGGATACATTGACTTTCCTTATCCTAATTAAACATTACTTATAATTGTACTAACAATAACTATACAGACGATTAAATCTATGAATCCTAATTACACCAACTAATAAGTGTACCAATACCGATTATACAAACTCATAACTGGACTCATCTTGAGTATTCAAACTAATAGATGTACTAATACTTATTCTAAATACTTATAACCGTTCAAATACTGATTATACTTACTAATAACTGTACTATTACTAATTATGAATTACTCATAACTGTCCTAATACTAATTCTACATTACTAATAAATGTACTAATCCTAATAATAATCCTAATTATGTAGACTACAAAAGACAGTAATACAAAATATATAGATTAAATGCTTTACTAATACGAGATATGCAGGTTAAGCACTGTATAAATACTAATTATACAAACTAACAATTGTTCAAATTAGTAATCATACAGATTGATAAGTGTACTTATACTACATATTCATACTAATTATTTGTGTATTATATGTATCAGTCCAGCTATTAGTACGTATAATCAGTATTAGTAAAGTTATTTATATGTGAGTGCAGTTGGTACAACTATTATTCTGTAAAATTAGTATTAGTACAGTTATGAATTTGTTTAATAATTATTAGTACAGTTTTTAGTATGTCTAATTAGTGTTTTATAGTTAGTACTTTGTATAATCGATATTGGTCCAGTTATTAGTTTGTATAATTAGTATTAAAACAATTAAAAGCATGTATATTTAGTAATGATACAATTATTAGTCTCTATAATTAGTGCTGGTACAGTTATTAATAGTGTCTAATTACTATTATCACGGTTATTACTTTGTATAATTAGTCTTAGCACAATTTTTGTTTGTATAATTTGGGTTTTAACACCTATAAGTCTGTATAATTAGTATGAGTACAGATATTAGTCTACATAATGTGTGTCAGTGCACTTATTAGTATTGTATAATTAGTATTAGGACAAATATTATATAATCAGTATTTGTACAGTTATTAGTCTGTATGATTAGTATTAATTCAATTTTTGGTATGTGAAATTAGTAGTACTATTAGTACAGTTTTTAGTATGTATAAGTAGTGTTAGTACAGTTTTTAGTATGTATAATCAATATTACTACAATAATTAATCTCTATAATGAGTATAAGTACAGTTATTTGTCTGTATAATTAGTATTAGCACATTTTTAGTTCGTGCAATACTAACCATTACTAAAAAGTTGCAATACTAAAGGGTTTTTTACCACACCTAATTTGGTGAGTTCCCTTATCTCAAACATAAAACAAAGAACCCAAAACGTAACTTAGTCAAAATTTAGCCAACAAAGCCACACTGAAACGGTGTGAAAACTCTTTCCTCTTTTAGTGTGTAACTTTTCCTTTCTCCACATACCACATCTAATTGGTGAAAAAAAAACCAAAACCACAGTAAGACTATTTGTTATGTAAGCTTTATTAAGCTTTACCTGCGAACTGAGATAGACAAAGACTACCAGGACTTTGAGAAATAATTGAAAAATTGAGCTTAACTACTGACCAAGAATAGTATGGAAAAGGAATATTCTTTTAGGGAATCGAAAACACATGTAAAAAAAAGTGGTTAATCTACACCATACACCTCTTTCCTTTTCAATGTGTGATTTTCTCCTTTCTCAAAAGTGTGGCAAAGTCACACCGAAACAACCGATTTAAAACTGATTCAATGCAAAACCCAAGAAACA